>JANHMN010000018.1:48547483-48592232 GCA_030674055.1 Rhabdomys pumilio | reverse complement strand
CACAATGTCGCAGGTACAGCCCTTCTCTCACACTGGTAGTCACAATGAAGCAGATATGGCCCTTCTGTCACACTAGTAGTCACAATGTCACAGATACAGCCCTTCTCCCACGAGTAGTCACAATGTCGCAGGTACGGCCCTTCTCTCACACTAGTAGTCACAATGTCGCAGGTACAGCCCTTCTCCCACACTGGTGCTTGGCCAGCACAGGTGCCCAGGTAACAGAAAAGCAGTGAATAAGCTGAAGCAGTCCCATCGATAAGTGACTTTCCCATAAACGCACCAAATGACCTGAATTCAATGTCCAGACACTGCACAGAGAGTAGAATCAATTACTTGTCTCACTGCTGTGACAAGATGCTAGACAAAAGCAAGGTAAGGAGAAATGGGTCTATTTGGATTCATGGAGCCGGTACAGCCTATGGTGATGGGGAGGAAGGGTGGCAGGAGCTTGGGATCACACTGCATCCACAGTCGGGAAGCAGAGAGAGATGAATGTTCTCTTTACCCTTTTTATTCATGCAAAAATCCCTGTCCTAGGGGTAGTACCTCCCACATCCAGGGTAGGTCTTGCCTCCTCAGTTAAACTTCTCTGGGAAAACACTCATAGACTCACCCAGAATCTCCTCCCCTGGTGAGCCTAAATCCAGTTGACAAAGAAGACTAGCCACCACAGGAATTTGCCCAGGACCTACTGCTGTAAGGGTTTCAAAAGGTAGTTCCAGGTCCAAGTCCCAAATAACTGGACTCTGTCCACACTACCTTCTTTATGACTGCCTGCCAGAGCTAACTGGATGTTGCTTTGAAGCAATGTTAGTGTTACATTCTTTTCAATACTGGTATTCATCAGACATGGCGCATGGTTCTCTTGGTCCAGGCTGGGCAGGGTCCCCCAGCCTCTACTGAGATATTTCCACTCTTTAACAAGCACCTGAAGGTCATATAGCGGTTTTTTTCTCTCTCTCTCTCTCTCAATAACTTATATGTTGTTCTATAAAATAAAAAAAACTTTGGTGAAAATCAGTAAAGATCTTAAGTTACGTGCTCATAAAATGACACACTAATTAAGGCAGTTATAATGAGGTTCACTGTGCAGGGGCCAGGAGAAAAGCCTGAGGTGAACTCTAAGCTTAGCCAGCTGTCTGTCTGACCTTCAAATTACTTAGCCTTTCTAAGCTCCAGCTTCCTGGTCTGAAAAAAAAAAGAAAAAGGATGTTAATAATATTCTGTACATTATGGGCCTAGGGATTAACCACCATAATCTAAGCAAAGCATCAAGCTTCATGTCTGCAATTTAGTTCCTGTCAAAGGACTGGCTATTATTAGTAGCCCTGATGTGTACTGTGCTGGGAAGTTCGTGCTGTGTTTAAAAACCCCAACCTGGCCTCCCTTGGTCCTCTGCTATATTCCAAACTGTCCCCTGATCCTGGATGATCCCTAAGAGGTTAATCTGGCAACGCAGTCACAGTCACAGTGGAGAAGAAAACAAAGAAAAACAGTAAGGAGAAAAGGAAAGATCCCAGCTTAGCCTGGCTCTGTGCTGTCACTCACTCTGGAGTCCATGGCCACCTGAAGTTCTCTTTCAGGTTTAGAAAAGGGAATCTGGGTACTCAGCTGCGACATCAAAGCCTTGGTCACTCTCTCAACTTTCTCAGGTACCTGGAATGCTAACTCTGCAATGGCCATTAGGTACAGAAGCTGCAACTTCCTGGCCAGCGTCGTTTCTAATTGACACTCCATACCTAATTTTACACACTGGTAGCTCACTGGTTCCCCGGGTTATGCCTCCTTACACTGATGACTGTACCAAGCAGAAGCCCTGGGTGATTATCACCTTGAGTTTTAGAGCCACTCATAATGAGCAAACCAAAGAGATGTGGGATGAGGGTAGAGGGGGCAGCAGAGCCACGTACACCATTAGAAGAAGTCTGGTGCTGCCTCAAGGAAGACAGAGCCATGGATGGCCTTGAGCAGAGATGTGCTATGCGAGCAGTTAGTGCTCCATCACTGCAGCCTGCTGCTTTGTTAGGAACTTCTATAAATGGGCAGAAGCTGGGACAACTAGGTCCCTGCTGCCCTCAAGTCAAGCTCTCAGGTGACCAGGACAAAGATGTGATGACAGAATGGTCCTCTGGCAGACAGAGACAGGAAAGCGTCACACTCTCCACTGATAACCTTGGACAGCTCTCGCCTGCATTCCTGAAATGCTGGGCAAAGTCAGCCTGCCCTGCACAGAGAAGATCGCAGGCTCCACTCCCATACACAGCCAGATCCCTCCGTCAACCACAGCATCTCGACTCTCCTAGCTGTAAGCTTCCAGTGTCCAGAGGAAGAGAAACAATGTCACTTGTACATGTCACCTGCAAGGCTCAGAGACCAAGTGCATCTGGTTAAAGGGAGTCTTGGAGGCTCTCGGGCTGTTCATTCACCCTATGTCCCTGCTACTAAGAACCGCATGAGTAGCAGAGCTTAAGATTCTCCAGAACCCACATGAATGCCCAGTGGGCACAGCAGGCCATCTGTAATTCTAGGATGTGAGAAGTTGAGATAGGACACCCCCAAAACAAGCTGACTGGCTAGATTAGCTGTATGGTTGAGCTCTAATCCCATTGAGAGACCTTGCCTCATAAGATGAAAAGCAATAGAGGATGATTCCCTACATCAACCAAGGGTATCTACATGCATGAGCATACTCATCCGTGCACACGCATGCAAACATACATGTACATACATGCACACATACACATAAGATTCCCTACATCACCCAAGGGTTTCCACATGCACGAGCATACTCAACCCTGCACATACATGCAAACATACCTGTACGCACATGCACACACATACACACACACACACACACACACACACACGCAAACATGAGCAATAGAAGAAGATTCTCTATGTCAACCAAAGGTCTCTACATGCATAAGCATTCTCATCTCTGCACACACACATGCAAACACACATGTACACACATGCAAACATGAGCAATAGAGGAAGATTTCCCTGTATCAACCTAGGCTCTCCACATGCATGAACACACTCATCCCTGCACACACATACATCTGCATTTATACACAACACACACACACACACACACACACACATACACACAGAGTCTTGAGTGTTCTCCCAGCAGGGACTTTGGTTCAGAGCCTTCCTTGTGCTTAGCCTGTGTGTTCACACCCTGATCACACCCTCAAGCTTCCTCCATTTCCATGTCTTCTGCCTCCAGCCCAGACAGGCCTGCCCCACCAGGGTCCTGAGAGCCCTCCCCATTGTTCCTACACAGTGCTGACACGGAAGTTCCCACGGCTGCAGGTGCATGAGCAGGTGCATCAAGGGCATCACAACACCTGCCACAGCCCAGCATCACACTGGGCACTCTCACACATCTTGTTACAAAGCACAGCTTCAGTGGGGCATAGTGGTGTACACCTGTAGTTACAGCAGGAGGAGGCTGAGGGAGGCTGCTCTGAGTCTGAGGCTAGCTTGGGCTACATAGGGAAGAGGAGTGGAAAAAAACTTGTGTTGCCCTGGCCAGTTAGCAACAGGGCAAGACTCCTGCATGGCTGCCAACTCTTTAAGGTATCCATCTGTGCATTTTCAGCTAAAATTGGACAATCTGAGCATGCCCAGAGGCATGTCAGGCTGCCACTTCAATCTTTCACATATATGGATTGAGACTTTTTTCTTTTTCTAAGACAGGGTTTCTCTACATAGCTCTGACTGGTCTGGAACTCGTTAGTGCCTCAGACTGTATGGTAAGACCCTCTAAGATGTAGTATTACCGAAGGAAAGGATAGCTTTGAGGTGGTGACACCTAAAACTACAGCTTGTCAGCGATGACAGTGGACATCCAGGGTGAGACAGGACAGGCATAGGTTCTAGCAGGCCCCTGCCAGAGGACGTGGAAGCATCAGATGCACCTGAGTTATTTGGTCTGTGCAAGTTCTTCACACGTCCAAACATCCAGGTTTGCAACTGCAGGCAATGTCACTGTTCAAATGAGAGAGATGGAGGAGGAGAAGAGAAGGAGAAAGGGAAGGAAGGAGGGAGGGAAGGAGGGAGGGAAGAGGGGTAGGAGGAAAGTCATGGGCATTGGGAGTGAGATAAGGTCTAAGCCTGTGACACAGACTCTTCTCTGGAGACCCGAATTCCTTCCTCAAGGGCAGCAGAATTATGTCTAAGTCGGCTTAGACACTCAGAGGCTACAAAGCAGTGACCTGGGGCATATCCTTGTTTAGAGACACAGATCTTGTTCCTGGAGGGCAATGAGGCATCATGGCTATAGCACGCCATCAAGTGGCCAAAGATTTACAATGACTTGTGGGTCCAGTCGTCATCACAGAACGGGGTGAGCTCAGCCTGTGACTTCCCTGTCTGTACATGGAGAGGGATTTCAAAAGAAGTCATTTTCACTATAAGAAGTCAAGCCAGCATCCTGTCGAGCCTTTCTGAAGCCTCCTCCTCTTTAGTGGTTAAAGAGACGGAGCTTGCTTCCCTTGTGTGATGGTTTGAATAGGCATGGCCCCCATAGGCTCACAGGGGTTCGAATGTTTGGTCTTTAGGGAGTGGCACTACTTGATAGGGATTAGGGGGTGTGGCCTTGTGGGAGGAGGTATGTCACTGCTTTGGATTTCCAATGCTCAAGCCAGGTCCAGTGTCTCTCTCTTCTTGCTGCATCAGGATGCAGAACCCTCAGCTCCTCCAGCACCATGTCTGCCTGCATGCCACCACGCTTCCCACCATGATGATAATGGACTAAACCTCTGAAACCCTAAGCCGGCCCCAATCAAAATGTTCTCCTTTGTAAGAGTTACCTTGGCCGTGGTGTCTTTTCACAGCAACAGAACATTGGCCAAGACACCTTGACTCTCTTTCTTTTAACTCTATGTCATTTGGAACGCTCTGTCGACACAGTGAATGTGAATTCCAGCGGTAGCACCAGGCCAGCATAATGAGGACTATGCTGTACACGTGGGCGCCAAACAAACGCAGCTGACCAATGATTTAACAGGGATGATGTAATAAAAAAGAGAAACACTGTTTGAACCTTGTAAATAGAGATGAATAGCAAAAATAAATGAACAAATTTAAAATTCATCAAAAAAAAAAAAAAAAGGTGTCAGCAAGCAGTGAAAAAACTCAGACATTAAAGAATACCTTCTGATTGACAAAAATCTGTCGCGGCCATTGAATATCACATGACAGAGGATTTCATGACAGAAATGCCAGCCATCACCTCACTCTGCTTTGGAGCAAGAAAATTTGTTGGGACACTGTGTTGTTAATAGTTAATCTTCTTATTGCTGTTAATTTTATAATCACAGTTTATTTTGTTGTTGCTATGACAAAACACCTGACCCCCACAAAAGGAGGTGTTTATTTTAGCTCATTGGTCACGGTGGCAGGACCTTAAGTTGGTAGCTGGTCACTCGGCACCCACAGTTGAGAAACAGCTGGTCACACAACATCCACAGCCAGGAGTCATGTGGCATCCACAATCAGAAGTCACCTGTCATCCATGGTCAAGCGTCACGTGGCATTCACAGTCAGAAATCACCTGTCAACCATGGTCAGAAGTCTCGTGGCACCCATGGTCAGGAGTCACGTGGCATCCAGAGTCACAAAACAAAAAGAGATGAATTCTGATGCTCAGCTTCATTTCTCTTTTTCAGTGAAGTCCAAGTCTCCAGCCTATGAAATAGTGCCGCCCATATTGAAGGCAAGTCTCTCCTCAAACCTTTCTGAAAATGCCCTCATAGAAACACCCAGAAGTATATCTCCTTGGTGATTCTAGATCCCATTGACAAGAAAGATTAACATAAATCTATTAATGTTTAACGAGGGTCATCTGCTCCCCTTAGCCCATCAGTACTAAGGACCTGATTCGCCACTGCTCCACAAAAACACTAAGAAGGACAACAAATGAATGGCTGAGCATGGGTGTTAGTATTTATGATGCAGAAACTTTACATAAAGACATCGTGCTAAATAGATTGGATTCCGGTTATGTATCTGCCCGTGAGATGACAGAATACTTGGTATGAGCAATATTCTTAGAGACAGGTGACCAGTCTGCACCCGACGGGGCCTCTCTGGCTGCAGCCATCAACATCGTCGAGAGTCATTTTTCATCGCGTTTTACATAATAGCCAAGAAATGCAATTTCTCGAGAGCTGCATATTCTCGCTCTCATTAGCATACATATCACACGTAGATGGCCAGTTTGCAAGGATTAGACTGTAATAAGATGTATTTCTGACCATCTCAAGCACAATGCAGCCAATCTTTGACATTTCAGACTATTGGAATTTGTTGAGGTCATTTTCATAAAGATCAGTCGCCACCAGGGCACTGTAGAAAAGTCAAGCACGTTAAGCATTTCTGAGCGTCTAATGCACGCACAGTGGCGTGTGCGTGTGTTATTTCTCAACTCCACAACTTGCGGGATAGAATCACAAATGTAGAAAGCAGATTTCAGAACTCGGATGATTTGCTCAAGGTGTCAAAGTGAGTGTACAGCAAAGATGGGTTTGAACCTTGGTCCTTTCACATGTCAGCCCCTAGGCTTTGCCCACAAACTTCCGTAGAGCCACCCTGTGACTCCCTACACCCTCATCACACGGGGCTCTCATCTCCCTTGTCCTGTGTCTGGGCCCCTCATGACAGTTAGATCTAGGGGGCTCCGTGATAACCTTCTGCTTCCTGGACTCTAGCTCAGGACCAGGCACACGCTAGGCACTGTGCAAGTTCTCAATAAACACATGAATCTGGGTTTCTGTTTGAACAAGACATAGAAAAACAGTCACCATGATATAAGCAGGGCCATATGTGGTGTGTAACAATTAACCCTTAAGGTAACCCCAAAGCAGGTATGTGAATCCTACTTTGCAACTTAAGGAACATTTGAAACACTCTTCTAATTAGTTACACTGCTTCGAGGTTCAAAGGTAAAGCCACGGGTCAGCCCACTCAGCTCATCCATATCTTTCTCTAGAATGTTTGGTGCCTTCCCTCCAGTCATGCCAAGTCTTGCACTTCCAGTCTGAAAACTCTGTACCAATACCCACCATTCCAACGGTTAATTTACTACTCTGCCTTTTTCTCACACAAAGGGCTAAGCTGCCAAAGCAATAAACAAACTCATTAAAGCAAAAACAGCCTTGGATCCAGTTCTAGGGGAACCGGGAAGGCAACTGTGGCATTTCCACCTGTGTGGGAGAGCAATTAGAAAAGCCGTGTGGAAGTAGTTTAATACTACACGATGAAAACAGGATGCAAGACTATAGATCTGGATTCTCTGTGCTCTGTGATTACAACTGTGGTTGGTTTAAAAAAAAAATGAGCAGAATTAAGAGCTCAGAAGTGTCTATGGTTATGAGTGATATTATCTCAATTTCTCCACTTTCGAAATCAGCTGTAAAATCCCAAGCCGCTTCTTATTCCAGGAAGTTATTAACTCACTGGTTTCTTCTCTAGTCTTTGATTTCTGCATAAATGTGGAGATTTGGTTTCCTCACATTCTTAATGCTAAGCCGCTTAGAGTAAGCCTGGCTCCCGAGGGTCAAAGATCCCTCCGGTGAGCAGCGAGGGGAGAATATCTGGAAATGTATTCTTCAAAGCTCATGGCACGGAGTAGTGGCCTGGGAAATCGTGTTGATGCTGTGCAAAGGGGCAGCTGGCCCCCAGAGAGGATAAGGGAGCTGTGGAACACCAGCGCTCATTCAGCTGAGACACTTGCTCACGCAGCACGCCACCCGTTGCCTCGCTCTTGACACAGTCATTGATTTGCTCTGACATATTTCAGCAGAATGTATGGTTTGAAGCATCTGTTCTTCCCCCCCAAAATAATTATCATGCAAAACAATTACACTGTGAGTGACCAACATGGTAACAATAAAGAAACCTCCAGGTACATACCCTTATTCATGTCATAAACTAGCAGGCTGTGTGTGTGTGTGTGAGAGAGAGAGAGAGTGTATGTGTGTGTGTGTATGTGAGAGTGTGTGTGTGCACGTGCGTGCATGCATATATGTGTACATGTGTGTGAGCATATATGTGTACATGTGTGCATGTACATATGTGTGAGTGTGTGCTTGAATGTGTGTTGCATGCATGTGTGAATGCCTGTGTGCTTGTGTGCATGTATATGCATGTGTGTGCCTATGTGTCTGTGTGCATATTTGCCTGTGTTGTGTATGTGCCTGTGTGTGCGTGCGTATGTATGTATGTATGTATGTATGTATGTATGTATGTACGTATGCTGTCAACACACCTTGCAAATACTCTGGCAATTCATAGCTACATCGGAAAACACAGAAACCAGTCTGGTCGTGAGCTTCTGGGAAAGGGTTTCACTGAGCCACCCTGAAGCACACCTCACTTCTATACTGCAAATAAAAGACAAGGTTCTGTTTAAGGCTAGCCTGATCTACATAGTGAGTTCCAGGATAGTCACAGCTATGTAGAGAGATCCTGTCTCAAAAAAAAAAATTCTTACACTAAATACCAATCACCAAGGTTGCTAGGGAGGTAACTGATGAGGCAACTCTATTTGGGCTTCAGTTTCTTGAGCCCTCAGGTTTTCAAAATTACAAGAATCTATCTCTGAAGAATGGTTATTCCAATGCTGCAAAAGTTAGTCACTTGCCTTGTCCAGGCTCAAGCTCCAGTTTGGAGTAGAGGTTTTTCTGCTGGCAACTGACCAGTGGCAGAAGGATGGGATGGCTTTGTCCACTGCTTCCTTGGTGCTGAGACCATTGTCACTCCTGCACCTCAATTCTCCCTCACTATCACCAGTATGCCATAACCACAACCACAACCACAACCACCTCCACTACAACATCAGCATCACCATCTCTTCTACCACCATCAGCACCACTGTGATACCCATCACTCACATCCCTCCTCCAACTCCATCTCCACCACCACTGCACCAATGCTACCATCAATCCCATTTCCACTGCTGATTCCTGGGAGAGAAGCATGAAATGCTCTGCCTATATCTGTCTACATTTATGTCTGTATTTGGTAACACATACAGGTTGAAAGACCTTGCCAGAGAGATGGGAACATTCTTTGGATAATTTCAGACAAAAATGTTACTTGCCGATACAATGTAACGAGCCAGGAAGGATATGTAACACCTTACTAACAAAGATATCTCTACACCGAGACTTAAATTGGTGGTGGCTGTGCTTCTGAGCTCTCTAAATACCAGAGGTGGGTTGTGAAAAAAATAGATGTAAGCTTCGGAAAGCCAGAAGTACACAGATGCTCTCCAATGACTGGCTACCGTCATTAGTCAAGTCTGCTCACGTTCTCCTCCCATGGAGCCTCAAGTCCGTGGCCCTGGAGAGTCCTTGTGACTGTAGTGGCAAGAGTGGACACCATGACTTATCAGGGCTCTGAGGCATTCATATGATAGAGTTATGAATCCAAGGGTTGGAGAGATGGCTCAGGGGTTAAGAGCCCTGGCTGCTCTTCCAGAGGTCCTGAGTTCAATTCCCAGCAACCACATGGTGGCTTACAAACCATCTGTAATGGGATCCAGTGTGTCTGAAGATAGCAACAGCATACCCACATAAAAGAAACAAATATTTTAAAAAAGAATTATGAATCCAAAGCCTGGTTCTAAAGAGGCCATTTAATGTAGACTACTATCTTGATTGGATCTTGATCAGAATCTTGCTTTGCCTTAGGCTCTTCAACAGTGATTCATGGCCCGCCTAGGGATATGAAGTAACCAGCCTTGTCCTAGGTCTTGGGTACACGCCATCAGTGGAACTATGACCGTTGTCATGAAGTAGGACAGGAGGTACGAAATTTAATCAAAAGACCCTTTCCTTTATCATTGTTGGTTATTATTAATTATGATGTTAATTAGCTGGTTAGTTTTGTTTTTTAAGATAGGGTCTCTCTACAGCCCAGGCTAGCCCATAACTCATGATCTTCCTGCCTCAAACTTGAAAGTGCCTAAAGTCCTTCTAAGTTCACTAAAATTATGCCAAATTTAATAGGTGGCCCCAAGAAAGTAGTCTGTGGGAAAACCAAACAGACTACCTCGTTTGGTGGCGCCTCCGTGTTTATACAAGTGGACACTTACAGAAAATGCTTTTTTGTTTTGTTTTGGTTTGGTTTGGTTTTGATTTTTTGAGACAGGGTTTCTCTGTGTAGCCCTGGCTGTCCTGGAACTCACTCTGTAGACCAGGCTGGCCTCGAACTCAGAAATCTGCCTGCCTCTGCCTCCCAAGTGGTGGGATTAAAGGCGTGCACCACCACTGCCCAGCAGAAAATGCTTTTAGTGAACAAACTTTTATGAATCTCACAGCTCTCTGCATGCACAAAATTAGCCTAACCTTGATATGGTAATAAAAGCAAAGCAAGTTTGGGGGGTTGATGTTGTTTTAAAATTGGGTTCTAACAGTGTCCTTCTAAAGTCTCCCCTAATCCTTAAACTTCCATGGAGAACATTCGAAACAAGCCCAGGCCCAAAGATGGGCTCCTTCTCTAAGTTACAGATAAATGAAATAGGCCAAAATCTACATATCCATTCATAGACATGTAAAATGGAAGCCTGGCATTGTATCTTACATCTGTAACCTCAGCACTCATAATGCTATGGCAGGAGGATTACTACATTCACAATGCTGAGGCAGGAGGATTACTACATTCTGAGATCAACCTAGGCTACCTGGTGAGATCATGTATCAAACGCGTGCGCACGCGCGCGCGCGCACACACACACACAATGTCAGCTTGGAAGGGAAACTAAAATGTAATAACAGATCTTCATGACAAATGTCAGTCATTTCTGACATGCTACACCTGCGGCCACAGGCACAGAGCTCCCTACGGAGACTGCAGATCCACTCTGAGCAACAGAGAATGTGTGCCAGTTCACGCCAGATGAAAGACACAACACATACAAATTCCCTTGTGGAATGAAGAGTGTCACACTTGGCCTCCAGCTGGTGGCACTGTTTTGGGAAATTGTGGAGCCATTAGGATGTGGGGCAGAGCTGGAGGAAATGGGTCACTGGCAAGGAGGTCAACCTTTGTTCCTCAGCCTGTGAGGAGTAGAGTCAGAAGCACACACACACACACCCCAAGCCATGGAGTCGCTACCACAACGTCATAGCTATGATAGACTACTGTACCCTCAGACTGAGAGTCAACATAAGGCCTGCCTTAAGTTACTTTGTCACCGGGATTTGGTCATAGCAAGGAGAAAAGCTACTAATGCACAGAGCTCAAACAGCTTCTTGTCCCTGGCCATGGAGCAGCGGTTGCCTAGTCTATACATAGAATTTAAAAGACAAGTTCTTGGCCAGGCAGTGGTGGTGCACGCCTTTAATCCCACCACTTGGGAGGCAGAGGCAGGAGGATCTCTGAGTTCAAGGCCAGCCTGATCTACAGAGTGAGTTCCAGGACAGCCAGGGCTACATAGAGAAACCCTGTCTTGAAAAAAACCAAAAAAAAAAAGACAAGTTCTTCATAGCACTGACAAATAGACACACCCCTCAACCTTCCAAAAAGGTCATGTGATCACCCGAGCCAGGCTATGAGTTCAAGGCCCAGCCAGTATGTCTTGGGCTCTTTGTACATTCAGTTACCCTGTGAAATGACCCTGTAGAATGCTCAGGGGTCACTCTCCTGGCTTCTGCTTCATGACCTTTTTTTACTTCCTTCCATGAACATTATAGATTTGGGGCCACCTCAGAGACTGACGGCAGATGCTCTCCTAACCCTGAGGCTATTTTTGGAACAAGCCAAAGGCCTCTTCATGATTTCCCCCCATGGACTTTGGTTGCATCAGTTTGCCTATTAAACTGAGAATGGCATCTAATTAGTTCCTAGGAATAGCCTTTTCAGGAGCAATCTGCTGCACGGGTGTTTTTGTAAGAAATTAGTGGACACATCTGGTCCTCAGTGCTTGAAAACCACAGGCTCATTCACCCGCTTAACGGCCAGTCCTTGCACCGTGTAACCTCTCCAAGTTCGATTTTAGCATAGTCACCTCACCCAATTCAAGATACTAGGATGTGTTATTCAGCAACCACAGTTAGTGTTTTTAAAGTAGGATGTGAGCCACTTGGGTGTGGTTCTCCCTTCCTGGGATAGAGAATGGAGCATGCCCGTGTTCTGCTCTGTGCTGAGCTGACTCTCCAAATGGCATGGTGGTGTGACCGGCTCAAGTTCTTCAAGGAGCATAAAGAGAGGTAGGTACAACAACACGGTCAAATAAAAAAAACCTTAGGGGACTAAATGATTTCCATAGCCTGGGCTTTTCCAGTTAGGATGGAATCTAATCAGAAGGAAGAGGACATGCTAGACTACTACTTTGTAGAAGTAACATAGAATGAAGCTTACTCTGAGTGGAGGCACAGAAATGCAAGTCAAACACTGGTCTTCAGTGTCAGAGTGATGTTAGTAAAATCACAGGACAGCAGCCAACTGTAAGAAAGACTAAGGACCTCGATTCCTCATGCTGTGAGCCTGCCTGAACGTGGGCTGGCTTTAACAGTTCTTCTGTAGCTGGGCAGTGGTGGCGCATGCCTTTAATCCCAGCACTTGGGAGGCAGAGGCAGGTGGATTTCTGAGTTCGAGGCCAGCCTAGTCTACCAAGTGAGTTCCAGGACAGCCAGGACTACACAGAGAAACCCTGTCTCGAAAAAACCAAAAAAAAAAAAAAAAATAGTTCTTCTGTAAACATCCAGAAGAAGCCAAAGGACAAAGAAATACCCACCCAGCTCCTCAGGGCACCATGCCAACTGGAGAAATTAACCTAGGTTTGTAGGAATGTTTTCAGAGGGAAAATGCCATCGCAAGACAAAGTAGCTGCAGGAATGCTGAAGGTCCTCTCTTGAACCCACTGAATTCCCTCAAGTGGCCCCCTATGGCAAGAAGACCCATTCCATGGCCATCGGGTCCAGGGATCATGTGTTATAAGAACAGAGCCATGAGACTCCTGAACTGTGAGGACAGACCATGGCCAGGCCTCTGGCTAGGTGTCAGCCCATGTCTAGACCCAGGGAACAGCCAGCAGGCACTTCTAGGATCAGACCTCGGATGGAAGAGTCAGTAAAAGATGTACATAAGAGTGCATTTCCTGTGCCTCTACAGAGAGTCCTCTAGTATGAAAAGAAAATCAAAAATAAAGGTGATTTTTTTTTTCTATCCTGGAACAAGAGACCCAGAGCTGAGTCCTAGACCAGCCAGATGACTTTGTAATCTGTGATTTCTCGTCTCTAAACTCAGCACGCTTGCTCAACTTACATATGGAACTATTAACACTGATCCCATCTTGTGCCATCAGATTATTGAAATGGTAACTCAGAAATGCCTATGGACGCTTTTTAGAACCATAGGTGTAAGAGTTGTAACCAAAGAGACTGTTTTAATGGGCCCATGTCTTGATTCAGATTAACTCCCCTCAGTGACATTGTGGTTTTGACTTAGTCAGGGTCACTATTGCTATGACACGACCAAAGCAAGGTGGGAAGGAAAGACGTACACTTCCACATCACTGTCCATCACTGAAGGAAGTCAGGACAGGAACACAAACAGGGCAGGAACCTGGAGGCAGGAGCTGATACAGAGGCCATGGAGGAGTGCTGCTTCTTGGCTTGCTTAGTCCGTGAGGCTGGATGTCTCAAATGGTCTTCAGTACACAATAGAATCCCAGTAAGGCTCTAATGCCAGTGAAAGAAAGAACTTGCAAAGTGAGAGCAAACAGGCAGAGAGCAAGAGCTGCCTTCTACCATGCCCTTAAATGAGCTTCAGCAGACAGTGTGGCCCAGATTAGAGGTAAATTTTCTGAGCTCCAAAGATCTACATTAAAGGTATGTCTTCTGCTTCAAAAATCCAGATTATTAATGAATCTTCCTACTTCAGATTAAGGGACTTTTTTTTTTTTAATTAAGCACACTCACAGGTGTGTCTTCCATTTGGGGGATTCAGATAATTCCAGATGAAGTCAAGTTGACAACAAAGAATAGCCATCACAGGTTTGAACATGAGGTACCCCTCACAGGCTTCTGTTTTAAACACTTTACTGCCAGTTGGTGGAGCTATTCTATGGGAGGGGGAGGAATTTGGAAAGACCTAGCTGAAGGAAATGGTTCACAGGGGGCTAGTCTTTATGAATATCTTGTCTCTAGCTCCTTCCTGCCTCACTTGCGGCTCCCACTCCCACAATGTTCTGTGCAAGCAAATGGGGCCAAACCACCAATGGCTGAAACTCTCGGAAGCCATGAGCCAAAATGAATCCTGTTTCCCTCAATTTGTTTCTGTTGGGTTCTGTGGTTCTAGAAACAAAGCTCACCAACAGAATGGAATCTCTGACATGAGGCACACATGTGGCCAGCCCCCGAAGGACCGTCATGTAGGGAAGAGTGACGATGGCCTTGCCTGATACTTTCACTTCGTGTATATATGATGTGCGCTCACTCCTGTTGCTGCACGCAGCCTCTTTCAGGCCACACAGGTACACACAGCAGCACAGGTTTCTGCTGGCACCTAGGTTTTAAGCCACCTGGAAATCACAAAGCCCTTAAAGGACCAGTGGGACACATGGATGACTAAAGTCTGTCATGCATATTAACACAATGTCAGTAACAGAAAACAGGAGGTGGTGACAAGCATGTAGTAAAATTAAGGCAAAAGGCATGGGTGTCCCCGAAGCAAGGCAAACAGGCACACTGTGGGCTAGGAATCCACGCTTTCACACTGGTGATCGTTTGCTACGCTCAACTGTTCTGTTACCTTTCAGACAGCCGGAGACGAGCAGCAGGAGGTTTGCATGAGCTGGCGTTTCAAGAATAAAATTGCTAGACTTCGTGTTTAAAGTGCATTATCAGAGCAGTTCTGCTCCTGGCTTAATTCTATCAAATATGAGTTCTCTTCTCTACAATAATCCTGTAGTTACATGCCAGAGGCTTGCAGGGCAGGGTACAGCATCACTTACCACTCAGATCTATCAAGAGCTAGGAAAGAGTATAGGCTGGGGAAATGGTTCGTTGGTAAATTGCTTGCAAGCATGAAGACCTGAGTTGATGCAGGGAAATTCAGTGTTCAAGGATAGTCTGGGTTGTGCAGAGTTGTTCTCAGAACAACTGAAGAAACCAGAGTGGAAACAGCGAGAACTACACTGTGTCCTTCAGGACCATAACTAAGGCCCTATCTCTTTTGGTGACAGTACATGCTCACTGTAAACACTGGGCAGGTAGCAGCTCACCCACAGACCCAGCTCTAACTGTAGACTGCTAACAGCCTTCCCTGTTCCTACACTGTGTGATGGAACTGGACACACGAGCCATGGTTGACTCTTCTTACCAAGCCTGCATCTGGCCCAGTTAAGTGTAAGCTGTTACTTATGCTTGGCCCATGGCTGCATTAGCATTTATTAAAACAGACCTCTCTGATGGGTCACCCAGAGCAAACACTGAAAAGTACTGACTTCATTTGGGTCTACAACACAACTTGGTTTGGTGATTTTGTTCCATCAGAGATGTCATGGTGTCCTTAGATACTGTCCCTCACATAAGAGGTCTCTCTTGCCTCTCTCTCATCCCTGGCAGGAGACTTTTGTAACCACAAGAGCTCTGCCTTTGTCTTTCCCTCTCTTCTTCCTCTCTCTTTCCTGGAAGCTGAGTTAGGCTATGTCTTCTCACCCAAAGGACCCCTTGTGCATGGTGACAAGCTTGCTGTACCTGGTGCCGGTGTCTGAACAGTGGACTGTCTGTGGGTTAGCGGAGTCTATATTCATGACCTCCAGGAAGAAGGACACATACACAGAACAAAACATCACTGACTTTGTGTTTGTGTTCTTGTCACTTTAAGCACCCCATTGGCTAGCAGCTTAGACCAGCATTCTGAAAAATGTTGCTCTGCTCCTCTACCTGACTCTGCCTTCTCAGACAGCATGCTTATTTTTTTTCCGAGACAGGGTTTCTCTGTGTAGCCCTGGCTGTCCTGGAACTCACTCTGTAGACCAGGCTGGCCACGAACTCAGAAATCCACCTGCCTCTGCCTCCCAAGTGCTAGGATTAAAGGCATGCGCCACCACTGCTTGGCTAGATAGCACGCTTTTGATGGAAATGCTCACCATGCTCACCAGTCAAGGCAAGCACACACTTAGGCCTTTACTTGGGGCCTGCACTGTAAGTCTGGGTCCCAGAGGAGCCGAGTGGGAGAAACGCTCAAGGTCCCAGCCTCTAGCAAGAAAGCAGGGATGCTGATCTATGCTGCCCAGCCTGGCTCCTGGACACTCCCACTCTGACACTCAGTCCACCTTCCTGACTCCATGTGAGCTCTGGGCTCCAGGGATACCTTTCTTTGTGGCTACTTAGGGGACAAGGAAGGGGTGTAGCCTCTCAGATAACAGAAAAGATGATGTCATTTGGGAGTGGTCAACACAGGAGGAAAGTTCTCTCTACTGATGACATCAGTCCAAATACCCTGCACACAGCTCACCGATGACATCACTCCACACACCCTGCACACAGCTCTGCAGGTGGCACATGGGCTTATGAACATTTCTGTTGCTCTGCCTCAGAGTTTTGAAAACAATCCAATAGAAGAAAGTAAGATGAACGGAAGTGCATGATATGATATCATATACATTTCTTCCTTATGTGTGTGCACACATGCTTCTGTGGGTGCACGTATGGGTGCAGGTGTGTTCGTGCATGTTGCCTATATGGTGCTCAGAGGACACCCTTGGTGTTCAGAGCCAAATGGTCTTGTTAGACGCCTCACACTTTCACAACCTGTCTCATTTCCTTCCAGTTTTTCTATCAAACCCTTTACCATTCCATTTGTACTATAACATTTTTAAAAGCAGACTTTTTAATGGGGGTGGGATTGCGGTTTAAGACAGGGTTTCTCTGTGTAGACCTGGCTGTCCCGGAACTCACTCTGTAGACCAGAATGACCTTGAACTTATAGAGAACCACCTGCCTCTGCCCCTGATTCCTGGAGTTAAAAGTGTGCTCCACCATCACCCAAGTACGCAGAAACATTTATCCAAGACTGTCTAGCTAAACCCTGTGATGAAGTCCTTTCTGTCAACAAGCTATGGCTTCTCACATTGGCCTCTCTGGAAAGCAGAACAGGTCTGTTGCACTCAGAGGTGTGGTCTGTGTTAGCATTCTGTCTAAGCTCCGCCCCACAGTTACCTGGCAATAGCCAGGTATGCCTGACTCACTATGAAAGAGGCTGCTTGCCCCTTCCATTCTTTCTTGCTCTTGCCTTCTTGCTCCCACTCTGTTCCCTACCCTTTTCCCCCTCTCTCCTCCTTCCCTTCCCCCCTCTTTTTCCACGTGTTCATAGCTGCCCTCTACTTCTCTCTTCTCCCTCTCTCTCTCTCTCTGTCTCTCTCTGCCTTTCTCTGCCTCTACTACCCTCTTGACTTCCCTCCTCATGCCCCAAATAGACTCTATTCTGCACTATTCCATCATGTGGCTGGTCCCTCAGGGGGAAGGGATGCCTCAGCATGGGCCCTCTGAAGTACCCACTTCCCCAGTACCTGACTACACATCCAGCAAACACATCCCCCTCTCTTTATCTTTTTATAAACACATCCGTCTGTCCATCATGACATACCAGGCTTGAGAAGAAAGCTGAGAGCAGGGCCAGAATCTCATGATGGCAGGCCCTTTCCCATGGTTAACTGTCACAGCTAGGACTAACAGCGGACCCCTGAAGAGCTAATGTGAGGTGATCCAAGGAGGTAGTGTCAGAAGGAGGGAGGAACACACTGGTTCTTAAGAAGAGTTTCCTCTACCAAGCCCACTGGCCACCCCTCCCCCCCAGCCATGCCCAGAACCGACTCTGCCCTGAAGCAGTCCACAAAGAGAAGCAGAACACACTCTTCAGTCCTCACGTGGGATTCTCGGGGAAAGCCCTGTGGTAGACAGAACAGGAAGCAAACCTCAGAGAAAGGCAAAAATAAAGGGATAGAGAGGATGAGAAGAAATCATCCCACCATGGCCCTGACAAGGAAGACAAAAGCTGACAGGGTGACAAGCCAGTGCAAGTGGGGGTGACAGAAGAACCAAGCTTTTGACAATTACAACTCATTATGAGCAAAGCTCACTTCAAAACAAACTCCCGGAGGAGCTAATTTACGCTAAGTGTGCTGGCAGTGAGTAGGGAGAGCCATCATTTCAAGCCACCCTTGAGCACTTGGAAGTCCTTCCGAGGCTGACACTGCTGTTGGTGCTGGGGCCTGGCTCCCTCCAGCAAGCTCCTGTCAAGTCAGTGCTCTGCCAAGCCTGTCAATAACAACGGATTCTAAATTACGGCACGAGCTGGCACGCTATATAAAGGTCAAGTGGAAGACTGTCCCTTCCGCCCGTCACTGTCATCAGCCGCAAAAGGTCACCCCAGCCAATCCATTGCCATGACAGAAAATAACTTTGTCTGTCTATTGTGACATGTGAAATGTTCCCTTCATTCAAGTGTCCTGGTTTCTCGTCATTCTCCCTAACAATAAGCCAGCCTGGTTTCTCGTCCATTCACCCTAGCAATAAGTTTCTTGGTTTATCTGAAACAGGAAACTGGGTACAAACCAAAGTTAGAAAAAACAAAGCTGTGAGCTGAAGATGCTCTGCATAGCCTCTGATCGCCTAAGCGCTCTTCCAGGTCTGTGCTTGTGGCTGACTCCCTCAGTTTCTCTTTATTTTTCTTGGTGGGGTGAAAACAATGTCAGGGCGGAAAGGTTTCTTCTGGGTCACAGTTAAAGGGCATTCGACAATGGATGCATCGTGGAGGAAAGGCACAGCAGCAGGGTGTGAGGTGGCTGCTCACAATGCTCCAGTCAGGAGGAGGGGAGAGAGCTGAACACTAGAGCTCAGCTCACTCCCTCCTTTGTGTTCAGCTCAGGACCCAAGTCCACAGGATGGTACTACTGACATCTCAGTAGCCTTCTCTCCAGAGTGAAATCTTTCCAAAAGGATTCCCAAAAGCATGTATCCATGGTGATTCTAAATCCAGGCAGGTGACAGTGGAGGTAAGCCATCTTAGTCTGTCAGAGTTCTTTTGCTGTGAAGAGCCGCCATGACCACGGCAGCTCTTGTAAAGGAGAGCATTTATTTGACTCTGGTTTACACTTTCAGAAGTTCAGGCCGTTATCATCAGGGTGGGGGAGCGCGGTAGCCGCAGGCATATGTAGTACTGGAGTTTTACATCCGGATCGACAGGCAACAGGGAGAGGAAGAAAATGGGGCCCACTTTGAGCTTTTGAAACCCCAAAGCCCACCCTCAGTGACACACTTCCTCTAATGAGGCCACACCTACTCCAACAAGGCCACACCTCTCAATCCCTCTCAAGTAGTACCACTCCCTGATGGCCAAGCATTCGAATATGCTTGCTGTTGTTATTATGTAGGTCATTCTTACGCAAACCACTGCACTATTACAAAAAGCACTATTTACAAGCCCAGTTATAGTATGAGACAATCCTCCAAATGACTCTGTTGCCCTGGTGACGCCTGGGAAAATCAAAGACTGAGGAGCTTACAAGATCTGTACTGTAATATGCAGCCTGTTGTGGGGTGAGAACCTGATTTTATTGTCAGATTTTTAACTAGATTGACTGGAAGGTACCGAATCCTATAATTATGTTCCTCACATAATTATCTACAATTAATAACCATAAAAATGACAATAACTGGAGCTGGGTATACGGTTCAGTTGATAGAGCGCTTGCCTAGCATGAATGAAGGTGTACTATCATGCCTAGCATTCACTAGGCATGATAGTACACAACTCTATATCTCAACACTTAGGAGGTAAAGGCGGAAATATAAAACATCTCATGCTATTGTTGACTACATAGAGAGTCTGAGGCCAGCCTGCGCTACATAAGATCCTGTCTCATAAAAATAAAGATGGCTATCATTAATTATCATTTGCAATAGGTTGTATTCCAATCGTTCTTCAAGCAAACAAAGACAGAATAATTGTCTAGTTCAGTTCTGTTGCTGTAATAAAACATTGTAACCAAAATTAACTTAGGGGAGGTCATGATTTATTTGGATTTGAGGTCACAGCCCTTTGTCGAGGGATGTCAAAGCAATAACTCAAGCAAGAACCTGAGGCAGAAGCCATGAAGGATGCTGCTGGATGGATGGATGGATGGATGGATGGATGGATGGATGGATGGTTGACACAGGCTCATACTCAGCTAGCTTTATTATACAGGTCAGGACCACCTGCCTAGGGAATGATGCCACCCAGAGTGGACTGTATTTTTTAGCATCATTTAACAAGATATTTAACCAAGACAATTTCAGTGAGCTGTATCTTCCAGCATCATTTAACAAGATATTTAATCAAGACAATTCACAATAGACATTTCCACAAGCTAGTCTTATCTAGACAATTCCTCAATTGAATCTCTCCTGTCAGATGAGTCTAGGCTGTGTCAAGCTGATAATTAAAAACTAAAACTAACTACAACAATAATCAATGTTGGGTCTTCCTTAAACCCAAGCAGGGTTACAAATTTATTTCCTCAGTGTTGTCCAGTGTCATCCCCAAAAATCCATAAAATAAACAAGATAACAGATCCTGAAACCTACCCTGAAGAGAAGAAAAACATATCCACTAAGACGTTTAGAATATTCACATTTCAAATGCTTCACTGTATTTTGCATGCTTTAGGATAGAGTTTGCTTTGCCTCATTTACAAATTTATTTTTGCACCTTGAAAGAAGTCAGATCATATACAATGAGCTTCTTATTGCCACATAGAAAGTAAGAAGCCAAATTATTCTGCCCTGCCTTCTTCTTGTTCCTGAGATAACTGCCATCATAGGTTATTCAAAAGCCTGTTTCCAGTGCTTTCTAACATGTATGGGGCAAAGGAAGTAAGGAAGCCCATCCTTCCACACACTGAGCCGTGGGTGCCTCGTGCATAGCACCATCACCTTGACTCCTCCCACACCAAAGAACAGGGTTACACTTCTGTTTTATCCTGGAGCAAACAGGAGCCCAAGCACACACTGCAAGGCAAACAGCAGCTGCCACTCTGATACTCTGTCTCCTCGCCCATCCCAGGACTCTCTCCTGCACTCGCTGAACCATCCCCATCCAAAGTGATGGGAGTGGAAGACGCTGAATACCTCAGGACTCATTTTCACAATACCTCAACTGAAAACATACAGAAAAATGAAAGCAATGTATAAATACATTATCACCAATTTTTCCACAGCTCATGAGAGTGTTTTTAAGGGTCTCGGGTCAAATAAGTTAATTGTTTCTGTCACTTGTGCAAAACATAGAAGAGTTAGAATGTTCTGCCAGTAGAAGCTGTCAGTCAGTCAACTCAGTTGCAGGCTGTGGTTCAGTCTCTACTATAATAAACTCTCTACTATATATAAACTCTCTACTATATATGTGGATTCTCTACTATAATAAACATAATACCCAGCTATGGATGGAGCTTTTCCAGGGCCCCACATACAAACCCTCTTGACATTGTCATGATCAGACATCGATCAATGGTTACTTTGTGTATTAGTTAATGGCTATGAAAAAAAACAAATAAACAAAAAACAAAACAGAAAGAGCTTAGCAAGGAGAGGGTTGCTCGGGCTCACAGTTCATAGGTGACAATCTTTCATGGCAGGGCAGGTATGGAGGAGGGAGTGGCTTTCCTCCCCAACAGGAAAGCACAACACTACTGGTCACATTCCTACACCAAGCAGGAAGATTGCAGTAGGAAGAGAAATGAGAACCAGGATATAACCCTCACGACCCATCCCCAAGTGACCCACTCCCTCCAGTGAGGCTCCACCTGGTTAAAGTTCACAACCTTCCGAAACCAGTGTCACCAAGTGTTGCACACACAAACCTGTGTGAGGACATTTCATATTCCAACCATGTGACATTTTGTTTCCTGGGGGAAAGTAGGACAAGAGTCTCTGGGAAATTGGCAACCAGAGGCAACTGGAAACCAGTATGAGAGAGTCGGTTTGAGAGATGTAGGTCTGCATCTAAGACCCTCTGCTTCAAATGGCCCTCGGAGAACTTGGAGATGTAGTCTTGTATGGATGCATCCTGGGATGGCTCTGCTGTGCTGAGACTGTAGAATATATTATCCCAAACCGAGAGGCAAAGTTTGCCACACCCTTATCCTTCACAGGGAAGTCCGCCACTACCCACAGCCTGGAGCAGCCCTCGGCTTCACAGTTCAGTTTGACACACCCCTCAGCTGCATGGTGCAGCCTTCATGGTATAGTTTTCTGATTCAGTGTCTCCTCATGCCCACACGGCAGCCTGCAGAGCCCCCTTGGCTTCATGCCTTGTACTCCCTCTGCTCCATGATGCAGCCTGCCATGTCCCTCAGTTCCAAGGTGCACATCGCTATGCTAAACACTGTAGGCAATTTGATAAAAATAAATATATAACCAACTATAACACAGTGCCTAACCCTAACCATATGCTCATCTAAATACATCTAAACATAGAAATGTACTCTAATGCCACAACATCCAAGTTTTCCCTAAGGTGTGTTGGGGGATGGGAAAACTGCTCAGCAATTCAGAGCACTTACTGCTCTTGTACAGAACCCAGGTTCAGTTTCCAGCCAACTTCTGACCTCCACACGCTTGTACACACAAGACCAAACATGTATATGTATATATGTATGCATATACATATGTGTATGTGTATATAGAGAGACAGAGAGAAAAACAGAGAGACAGAGAGAGACAGACACACAGACAGACACAGAGACACAGACCAAGAGACAGACATAGAGATACAGAGAGACAGAGAGACAAGACTGACAGAGATGCTAAGATCCAAAGAGTTTCTGCTCCACCTCACACCCGCTCCCTGCTCATTTGGCAGTGAAGTGACAGGCAGGGTTACGGGATCCTGCATTAGAATTCCCATGGGCAATCTTTTCCTCCCTCTCAGCCAAGTCCTAGACAGAGACACAGGAATGTCTACTCGACACCCCAGCATCTAAGCAGTGGTCTCTTCCAGTCTCATTTCTGCCCTCAGTACAAGTCACAGGCTTACATTACAATCATTAATGTAATGAAGCTGGAAGTGCCTCTTGGGAAAAGGACCCTAAACAAACATCGAAAGTATTATTCTTTTCCCCCTAGGCCTTCCCAGCCTGCAGAAAAGATAAAAGAAACAAGAACTTGACTTCCCTGGCAAGGGAGAGATAGAGTCCTTAGGAGGTCTCCCCAGGAGGCATCGCAGTGTAAACTTGCTGTGATTTTAATGAGATAAAACATGGAACTTTCTATTCTGTGCCAACCACGTCTTTCTCTTGAGCGTACAACAAAAAGATGAAGGAACAGAAACCTGGGGGCATATGCATGCCCTGTAGCTTCCCCTCGCGTGTTCCAGTATACACAATCGTCACATCTTGCCCAACATGGAGAACACGTATGCTGTTGTTTATACACAAAAAAAGAAACAAAGCTCACACAGGACACGAATAAATCTCAACAATTCTTCCAATGTTTTTAGGAACCTGGAGGAACTAGGTGGGGATTAAAGTTATATTCCTGGGTCTTTCGACAGATGTCATTACAATAAATGCCAGCTCACTGTAGACGAGGACCAACTGACCCAGATTGCCACTGAGTTATGAGAACTCTGTGCTCATTATTTTTCTTGCTATTCTGTTCTTCTAACAGAAGCTACGTAAGGAGGAAGGAGGAAGGGTTTATTTGGCTTCATGGTTTCAGAGGGGTCTCCATGCATCCTGGTAGTGGTGGTGGTAGCAGTCAGAGCATGAGGTAGAGGGTCTTACATCATGGCTGACACAGAACAAATTCCAAAGGGGGTCTATCCTTCAAGGATCCACCCCCCAGCAACTTGCTTCTGCCAGCTAGGCTCCACTTTCTAGATGTTCCACCATCTTCTAAAACAGCAATGTGAGCTGGGAACCAAGTGTTTAAACAAATGAAGTTCTGGAAGACAGTTAATGTTCAAACCTCCACAGTCACCCAAGTGAGATAGGGCACAGTTCATCCATCACAGATAACAGTCAGTGCTGAGTCTCATCCCAGGAGGGTGTCTCTCCCACAGCTTTGTCCCTTCACCCACCTAACCTCCAAAAACAAAAATGTTCTGCCATGAGCAGCCTGCAGTGCTTTCTCCTCATCTGCTCTAGAGGGTGAGAGTGTGGGGACCAAGACATCTTAATTCCTCAGGAAGCATTTACTGAATGTCCAATGACCAGATACACACTTCACAAGGACACAAGTCCTCAATATACAAGCTAAGTGTGCAAGTCGAGGACTTAAACAGCATGTGACTTACTGTGAACCAGACAGATGCCCCCTCAAGACTCCTGGCCTCTGCCCTGTGGCCTGCCCCTCTGTGGAAGAATCTTACAGCCACAATTCCTCAAAACTCAATCCCCAAGTCCTCTAGAAACTAGAGAAAAGAAAATGTAGAGTGCTAGGCCCACTCCAGGAGCTGTGAGCACACAAGGAACAAGCCAGAAGGATGCTGAAGGAGGGTGCCCAGGAAAGACTCTGAAGGAGGGTGCCCAGGAGAGACTCTGAAGGAAGGCACCCAGGAAAGACTCTGAAGGAGGGTACCCAGGAAAGACTCTGAAGGAAGGTGCCCAGGAGAGACTCTGAAGGAGGGTGTCCAGGAGAGACTCTGAAGGAGGGTGCCCAGGAGAGACTCTGAAGGAGGGTGCCCAGGAGAGACTCTGAAGGAGGGTGCGCAGGAAGGATACTGAAGGAGAGTACCCTTTCTGACTTCTCTGATAAATGCATCATAATTTCATTCCCAAATTGTGACAGAGATATTGAAACAAAAAGATAGAAATGATGCCTTGAATAGAAGACCAGAGGGAAAGCCGAGTCCAGAAAGTTCTGTCTTGAGGTGGGGAAAAGGTGTGACATGGTACATGACGGCTATGTCCTGAAGGAGGCGGGACTAGGAGTCAGCCCCTAACAGTGACAGCAAGCTCACACAGTAAACTCACACAGTGCTGCAATGTGGGGTACACAAAAGCCAGGGCTGTCTTTCAGACAAACCAGCAGTGAGCAGGGCCCAGGAAGAGCCGGCTTCCTTCTACCTGTGGTGCAGCACAGACCCCCAAAGGCTATTCCGGAGGACTCTTCCACCCCATACCTTCTGCTCCCTCTGGTACTCATCCTTCACCCAGCATCGTAGGAAATCTGGTGGCCTGCAGGCAGAGATATGGGAGAACCTGAAGAGCCCCACCTTCATCCCCAAATCCTCTCGCTCTCTAAAGAGAAGCTCGGCCGTGCACACGGAGAGGACAGTGCAGTGCTGCTCTTCAGAGGAACCGACAGGCTCCTTCCTGAGGTCACTCATAGGTGCCAACATGGCTGCAATCCTAAAGGCTCAAAGTACAGTGACTGGAGTAACACGGCACAGCCCTAAGCATTAACTAGGCAGCAGCCTAAGCACTGTGCTAACAGCTTCTAGAGCACCCTCGGCTCTGCACTGTACTTCCTGACCAGTCCTGGCGTCTTAAAGCAGGCCACAAGCAGGAGCATCTGTCACTCCCACAGGTGTCTAGAAGAACTCTAAGTTATCCTAAGTCCCCTCCTTTCCTCCCAGTCAGCAGAATTCTTAAGACTCCTTCCAAACCAGCCACCCCTGAAAGCTCCCCATCTCCATCCACCTGGGCCCAGTCAGCACCACCTCTTTCTGGTCCCACTCCTGTTTGGCTCCTCAGTGGCCTCTGACCAGCTCCTTCCCTGACCCCCCCCCCCCCAGCCTTATGCTGTAATTTGTCCTTCTTCTCTTGGGTATCTTTAATATAAGGGTGTGATGCCAAGCTCTAAGTTACCTGACATCTCTTGAGAATACAACTCGTTTCTACATCTCGTGTGGAGAGAGCATGAGGCCACAAAGCCCCGTGATGATGTCACCACCACCATCCCACAGACAGGACAAGCATTTTCTTCTCCCTACCTCTGTTGGCTCCATGTTACCGGGCACAGCATTGTGCCATATTGGGTGTAGCTGATAGATTCGTGAGTTGCGGGTAGGCAGGTGATGAGTTAGCAAGCTTCCTACACAGCAGATTCCACACCTGCTCCAGCCAATCAATAAAGCTGAACCTACCATAGACCTTGAGGCTCCAAAGCACTTAGAAATCCACAGACCAGCAGGGCAGCAGGCTATCCAGCTGTCCCAGAGCAGAGTCACACAAGAGTCAGCCACACAGCTCCCAGGATGAAGGAAGCAGGGTTCAAGAAGTGGGAAAAGATGTCCATACAGCCATCAGGGAGAAAGATGAAACTGTCTACAGAGAGCTTCGAACTCACCAGTATCGTAGTCGCCATCTTCGACCGCTTTTTCTTGAAGTTTCTGAAGCTTTAAAATTAAGGAAGTGACCTGTATCAGTGTGAAGGGGAAACATGAGACATAAATTACAAATTAATTCAAGTGAGTTCATTTTGTGAAATCTACGAGCTCCTAAAAACTATTTCCAAAGTGGGCTGTCCGGAGGGCTCAAGGGTGAAGGCACACACTGGGAAACCAGGGCCTGAGTTTAGTCCTCGGGACCCACACAACTCCCACAAGGAGTTCTCTGACCTCTGCTCAAGAACCAAGATGTACATACGCCCACATATAAGTAAAAAATATAATAAAAAGTTAAAATCCTGAAAAGCAATACTATTTTTAAATAGGGAGACTATTTTAAAAGTGAAGTTTTATTTAAACTGTTTTAAACACACATACACAAATATACAGATTTCCAATGCCAAGTGCATGTTTAAGAAAAAAAAAGTTATGCCAGGCAGTGGTGGCACACGCCTTTAATCCCAGCACTTGGGAGGCAGAGGCAGGCGGATTTCTGAGTTTGAGGCCAGCCTGGTCTTCAGAGTTCCAGGACAGCCAGGGCTACACAGAAAAACTCTGTCTCGAAAAACAAAAAAACAAAAAAACAAAAAAAAAACAAAAAAAAAAAAAGTTATTTGAACAAAAAGCACAATTTAAGCATAAACTCCCTCGAAAGGCCTAGAATGTTACAAATACCACAGCGCCGTGCCATTATCAACATGAAGTTCTATGTGGGGAGAGGGAACACAGACTGCAGGCCAAATGGCCTTTGAGCATGCTCTAACCCTCAGAGCATCGCAGCGAGGGTGAATGTGGGAAGTGAGAGCCAAGAGGAGCCAGGCACCGACCACAGCTGTCTCCAGGCTGGCCAGCCCAGGAAGGACGATAGCCCTGCTTGAAGGGTCCATCACAAGGAAGCTGCTGTCTTGGGCTGGACATGTAGCTCAGTGGTGTGTGCCTAGCATGCATACGGCCCTAGTTCTATCCCCAGCACAGGAGTAGGGGAGATATGGACAAGGGACTAGAGAGCCACCGGCAGCCATGTCTTCCTTCCCAGAACAGCTTCCTAACAGGCTGTGGCCAGGACATGCTTCTAAACACTGAAGCTGGATGCTAAGGAAATGGGCAGTCAGAAAGTACTTGCCTGTTCATTGTAAGGACCTGAGCTCCATGCTCAGACCTCACACAGAAAACTGGGCATAGTGACCCATGCCCGTAATCCTACCTCACGGGAGGGGACAAGAGAGTCCCTGAGGCCCACTGGCCTAATTGGTGTACTCAAGCACCATGACAGAATTGAAGATGACACCCAAGGTTGTCTTCAGGCCATACACACAAACCACATACACACATACCACACACTCATACACACACACACCACAAGTTCATAGTCACTATACCATACCACACACACATATATATACACACACAACATACACCATACACACACAACATACCACACACCACACACACACACACACTTACACATAAACCACATACACACACACCACATACTCATAGTCACATCATACCACACACACACACACACACACACACATATACCACATACCACATACACCATACACTATACACACACCACACATACACATATGCACACAAACATATGCTCATAGTCTTTTGGTAGAAGGACCCACATAGCACATGGAGCAATGAAGCAAAGCAGGGGTGGAGGCTGCCCAATCAGACTTCTCTCTTCCTAACTTCTCACTCTTTCCAAACCTGAGCTGGCTGTCCTCTCTTACCCTCCCAGTGTCTTATCTCATTTGTTTACTATGAGGTGAGGGAAGATGACGGCTTGCAGAAGTCAGCTCCCTCTTCCACCATGTGCGTTCTAAAGAATCAAACTCAGGAAGTCAAGCTTAGCAGCAAGTGCCTTTCCCCACCAAGCCATCTTGCCAGTCCCCAATGTCCTAAGCTGAACAAACCACACTGCAGGTCAAAGGTTGTGGAGAAGCATGGACCTCGTCGTAGAGGACATGCCAGCAGCACCTAAGCCACACAGAGCTAGAAAGTGGAGAGCAGAGCATGCGCGTTCACATGTGGAGGAGACAGATGTGCTGCCACATCTTTTCAGTCAGCCGTCCCAGGAGCCATTCCAGCTTCCGGAACCAGCATTTAATCAGCGGGCCCACTTCCCACTTTCTCAACACTGAGCTGGGGGGGGGGGGTGACAGATTCCTGAAGGACACACACCTCCAGCTGCCTGCGGCTGCTCAGTAGGTAATCCTGCAGCATGGGCTCCCATTCCCTGAGCAACGCATGCCATCCATGGGCATCCGCCCAGCCGCTGCTCTGGTCGCCCCGCCCACCAGCGAAGGATGCATCCTGGGAAGATAAGCCAGCATCCGAGGAGGAGACCTTGCCACATTCTGGTTGCCTGCTGCTCCTTGTCACCTGAGCCAAGTCCACCAAGCCTGAAGCAGCACGAAGACTGGAGGTCCAGAGATGCCGAGAGTCCCCGTAGGGCATGTCTGAGCCGGAGGCTTCAGCTGCCATCTCTTGGAGGCTCTGATGCAGGAGTTCGGTCTCCCTGGGTGGCAGGCAACCTTCTGCTTCTCCGCGTTCTCCAGCAGCACCAAGGGAGAGTCGGATGAAGCTGAAACTAGAAGTAAAGGTATCTTGGAAGCCGGGAAGGGATGGGATGTCAGCACGGCCATTCAGCGCCACTGGTTTCACAGTCTTTAGGCCCCTTGATCCCTCGCTCCAGGCTTCATCCAGGCCAGGAGCCAGAGACATAGAGCTGTCTGAAGATAAAAGTTCTTGCCAACACGCACTGTCCCCAGGCTTACATGGCCCAGTCAGTCTCTCAGATTGTCTGCTCTCATTCTTGGAATGAACCCCAAAGTGTGCTGGCCTTTCTCTCATAGAGCCCTGGGCTGCATGTAGGTGGCCCACTGAGGCCACAACAGGGGCAAGGGAGCCCTTGAGAAAAGGGTTGCCCACCAATGAGGCTTGGCAGTGGCTTCTGGGGTCAAGGCCACACTGTCCATCCTTAGACTGTGAGTAGTTGGACTCCTGGCCTGTCAGCCCTGCTGAGCTCTGGCGTGGCATGCCCACTGCAGGAGAGAGGAACCCGATCCCAGGACCGGCTGGGCTTCTCATGTAGCCTGGCCTCCGTGTCACACGCCGCCTCTGAGGGGCTACTGCAGGCGGTGAGCCATGCCCACTGTCTGAGAAGAGAAGAGAACAGTGTATATTATTGAATCCGTAGGAACTGCATATGGAGGACACGCTAGCAATGCAGATCCCTGTGAGCACACCTATCAAAGGCATGGAGTGAAAACTCAGGATCCCAAGCCAGGCATGGTGGGACACTCCTATGATACCAGTCCTTGGGAAATGAAGGCAGAAAGATCAGGAGACCAGGGTCATCCTTACCAGCATAGGGAGTTCAAGCTAGCCTGAGCTACATTTTAAAGCTGTCTTTAAAAAAATCAAAAGAAAGTTGGTGCTCCTCTGCAGATACCCAGTCAGCCCAGCATCCCAGTCTTCTGTTGGCAGAGCAGCAGGCCCCATGGTATGTCTGATAGCATGTCAGTGCAGGTCCTGGGCACACAGCCTTGGTGGCTCCCCAGCGACTGTCCCTGTGTGGATGATACATAGCATGTCCCTCCAGGAGAGGGTTTGCAAAGCAAGCCAACTGACAACAATATATATGTGTATATGCATGTATATATCAGCATGTGTCTCTGTCATATATTCCAGTCACTACTGAATGACACTTGGATTTGTAGTAGTAAAGTATCCATGTCCCCACATTCCCAGCGCATTTCTGAGGCCTCAGTGGCTGTGATGGTTTACATATGCTCGGCCCACGGAATGGCACTATTAGAAGGTATGACCTTGTTGGAGTGGGTGTGGCCTTGTTGGAGTGGGTGTGGCCTTGTTAGAGTGGGTGTGGCACTGTGGATGTGGGCTTTAAGACCCTCATCCTAGCTGCCTTCAGATGAAGATGTAGAACTTTCTCCTCTTGCACCATGCCTGCTTGGATGCTGCCATGATGATAATGGACTGAACCTCTGAACATGTAAGCCAGCCCCAATTAAATGTTGTCCTTTATAAGACTTGCCTTGGTCATGGTGTCTGTTCACAGCAGTAAAACCCTAAGACACTGGCTGTGACACAGAGGCTGCCTGTCCCTTCATCTCACACAGAAGACTATGAGGGCTGAGTACTCACCTAGCTACCACCCTGAAGAGATAGGAACAGTAACGAATCCTGTTACCTCACTGTCTGATTCAAACCTGACCATATCGACTGCTCATTGTATAACCTTCTACAGGCTGTTCGGCTTCTGTGTGTCTCAGTTTCCCCCTCCATTAAGGGGGTGGCTAGAAGGACCCCATGTACAAGGTTCTTGTTAGCATCTGTATTAACAGTTTAGACTAGGACTTGGGACATAGAAGTGTGATACAATGTTAGCTACAGGCCTGGAAAGATAGCTCAGCAGGTTAAGGATTTGTGAGTTTGTGCAAGCCCAAGAACCTGAGTTTGACCCCCAGATGACCCCCAGGGCCCAGGTTCAAGTGCCAGGCATGGTGGCACATGCTTGAATTCCCTGTGCTGCGAGGCAGAGTCAGGGGGATCCCTGCAGTTCACTGACCAGCCCACGGAGCCAAATTGATGAGCTTCCTGTTCAGAGACAGAGTCAGCCTCAAAAACTAAAGATGGAAAGGCTAGAGAGATGGCAGAAAGGGTGCAATAGGTACCAAGTACCCATTAGTGCCAACTTCAAATAAATGGATCAGACTGTCTCCGCCACATGTCAGACCGACAGAAAGTAATGGCGAGTTTTCTAAGGCCACCATCTTCATGATGTACATGGACGGCTGCTCCACTAGAGCTCTTACTGCTCCTGCAGAGGACCAGGATTCCGTTCCCAGCACCCACATGGCACTCACGAGCATATCAGACTCCATTTTCAGAGGAGCCAATGCCCACACCTGACTTGCCCCAGCACCAGTCACATATGTGGTACATACACATAAATGTAGAAAACGCACTCGTACGCATAAAGTAAATAAGTCTAAAATACATTTTTAAAAATTAAGGATGAGGAAAGATATACAGTGTTGACCTTTGATCTCCACATGGCATGGACACAGGCAGATGTATTCCCATTAACAAGGATATACACCACACTCACAAACAAATACTATACCATACACACAAAACTGAGGAGGTTGGTACACACCTGTAACTCCAGCTCTCAGGAGACAGAGAGACAGAAGGATACCAGATACCTCTATCCCGACAGCCTAATCTAATTGGCAAGTTCCAGGTCTCAGAGAGGGAGAGGGAGAGAGAGAATATCAAGGAAGGAAGGAATGAAGGAAGGAAGGAAGGAAGGAAGGAAGGAAGGAGGGAAGGAAGGAATCAGAGGTTTGCGTTAACTCTTGAGATCTACCTCAGCCCTAAGCCTTGTCTCCCTCCAAGTTCATCCTTTCTCCTTTCTCTTAGTGCCAAACTGAGATGGTAACTTCAGTGACAGGCAGTCAAATGACAAATTTCTGCTCCCTGCTACTTCATGACAACATATTTGGACTATTACAGCTCTGAGGTAGTTGATGTGGTCATTCCAGTAGCCTAGCTGTTGCTCCCCTCTCTGTCACCTCCTTCCCCAGAAGGATGCTCACCACAGCCTCAGAGCCCCACCAGCTTGGAGTACCCACCAGGGCTTCAGAATTCAAAAAGGAACAGAGGGAGCCTCAGAAGGACAGCTGTCCCTCCCACCCTCTGTGAAACTGGCAAGAGAATCACTAAAGAGCCAGGAACTCCAGTCACAAAGAACACTGTGTTCTGGCCACAGTGGCCAGTGGATGAGTCCAGCAAAACTATATTGTCTTTTGGGCCAAAAGACTTCCAATCATTTTGTAACCCAAATACCATCACTTAAGTAGCTGTCCTGTTGTTTAAAGAGTGTTGCTAAGTAGAGACTAACTTGCTAAAAAATTATTCTTTCCAAATGCCTGTGTGTCACCCTCTTGGGGTCCTAATACCATAAGCCCCAACTTCTCCAGCCATGGCCTGTAAGTCTAGAGAGCCACAGGCCCATTGCCTACAAGTTAAGACCAGCCAAAGAAAAGTGTCTACCTGCCAGGGGACATACACACATGCATACATGCACACATGCACACACATGATGTGTGCATGCACGCTCACACACACACATTTATCAAACACAACAGACACAAGCAGATCTTACTCTGAAGCTAACTGGAGGCTCACATGTCCCATCTGTTGCTGAGGTGACCACAGGTGCTCATTCAATGCTCAGGTACTCAGGTAGAGGACTGGACAGAGGCACTGACATTCTGAAAGGATCTTCTGGAATCTGCAGGGTCCAGGTCAGGTTGCTAGGAAGATTTTGAGTCTTCTACAACCAAAGTGTAACACACACACACTTGCGTACACACACTCTCACAAAACACACACACAGGCATGCAAGTGTGTGCACACACAGATCCTCTTTTTTTTTTCCTTTCTTTTTTTGATGGAGTCTTTGAGGTCCGCTAGGACTGCAGATCAGTTCTCGCTCACACATCCTTCCTGAAACATGACCTCACGGGCTGCTCTGGCCTGCAGCTGAGAAGGGGCTGTGTTTATGGCTCAGCTGGGGAAGGCCACACTTCCTCCTTACACTGAACACAGTCAGCCCCGGAAAGAGGCTCAGCCAGCCAGGAAGGAAGGAGAGGCACCAAAAGGGTGAGGCCCCAAAGTGAGGGCTCTGTGGGGTAGCCAGGAAACAGATGTGCTCACCCTGCCGTGGAAAACCCAGAGATGACCTCATTCTGACCATCTGACCTAGAACAGCTGAGCCAGGAGAAGGGCCTGAAGCATCCACTTCATCTTTGGCAACCTCCTTCTTCATAAGAGATAGATTCTGGGGAACAGAGTGCAGAATATTGCCTCCTCTCCCAGCACAAACCACCTGATACAGAACCCCAAATCCCCCCACACCCTGCAGCCGGCCCTGTGGCTCCAAGATGACAGGGAAGGGACAGACAGGTACTTGAAACCAAGCTAGATGTCAAAGGGCTTCTTTGAACAGTTCAACAACTCCCTAAAAACCCTGACTCAAAGAGTGCTGGAAGGAGTTGGGCAGTTGGGGGAGGAGGCAGGTTCTGGGGAGGCAGATTAAAATTTGAGAACTAACTTCAAGCAAACAAACTGTTGGTTACAATGTAACTGCTCAGTTACAATGAACCAGAGCTCACAATGTAACTGCTCAGTTACAATGAACCAGAGCAGCTGAAGGTCGTGCCTGTGCTGATAAAGATGGAGCAACAGTAGGAGCTTTAAACTGTCCCTAGAACTAGAGAGCACCGGAGACAAGAAATAGACTTGGATGTGTTCCCTGGCCTAAAACTGGCCGAAGCCCAAAAGGTCCGCTCACAGTGCTCAGCACAGTTGGCTATCTTACCTTAAATATCCAGTGTGAGTTTATGGCCACACAGGAGCCTTTACCTGATTACAAATTTAAAACCAATAAGAACCTAAAGAGATTATTTCTTCCTCAGTTGCCCTGAGAAAGTGAACTTCTACTTTTGCCAGAGGTTCTTTTTATCCTGGACTGAGTGTGGTGTCCATGCTACTGCCACAAAAACCTCAAAGGACCAAAGCAAAGGGTGATACTGAGCTTGGTAGGAAGCAAGAACCCACGTTCTATTGGCTGTCCACTGGAGGCACAAATGAAGCTCGCTGTGCTTTGGGGAAAAGGATTGCACGTTCGCCTTACAAGTTACTCAGTATGAATCCAAAATAAAGAGGAAGGTTGATGCCATGTTTAAAATCTACTTATCGGGGGCTAGAGAGATGGCTCAGCAGTTAAGAGCCCTGACTGTTCTTCCAGAGGTCCTGAGTTCAATTCCCAACAACCACACGGTGGCTTCACAACCATCTGTAATGAGATCCGATGCCCTCCCCTGGTGTGTCTGAAAACAGTGACAGTGGATTCATATACATAAATTAAATACATAAATCTTCAACAACAACAAAAAGCTATGTATCTTGCTGTCAACATTACAGCACAGAGCTGCTAAAGAGATGGCTTAGCAGTTAATGAGGCACGCTGCAGAAGAGGAGAGATGGCTCAGTGACTAAGAGCACTGGATGCTCTTCAAGAGGACGTGGGTTCTAGAATCTTCTGGACTCTGGAACTCATGTGCACCTAACTCCCACACCACACATGTAGATGTAATTTTGAAAAATCATAAATATTTGATATTACAGAACAGAAAGATTAAAAATAGCAAACTTCTCTGCCATTGTCCATGCCTATAGACAAACACAAACACACATCACCAGGGTGGGGAACTGTAATGGGGAGTCTTAGTTGCACCTGGAATTCACCAAAACTCAAGATCCTGGGTCCACCTGTGAGACTGGATCATACATTACGGGTGGGAAGCTCCATCTTTAATCTGGGCCACACCTTCTGGGGCAGCCTATATACGAAAGGACATGGAGGAAGGGAGCTTCTGCTCTCTGCCTGCTTGCCCTCGCTCTCAGTGACAGCTTCATTCCGTCACTGGCTTTAGAGTCCATTGCTTCGGGATTCTGACATGTACTGAAGGCACCAGAGACACCCAGCCTCATGGACTGAACAACTACTGAGTCTTAGACTTTCATTAGGAGACAGCCACTGTTGATCACTAGTCAGACCATGGCCTGTAAGCCACTCTTGTAAATCCATTTTTACACAGAGAGATTCATTCTATTGGTTGTGTAGAACCCTAACACAGTAACCAAAAGAAGGTTCTAGAACTAAGACAGAGCTGTGACACTGTCCCATGCTTTTCTCCCAGAAATGTCCACCAAAGTGTATAAGAGTGAAATCTGGCAAACTTGTTGACTGGATATCCTAACAGGATATTTTGAAAAGCACAAGCTTGAAATTTTCCTTTCCTTAATCCTCTATGAGGCTTCCATTGATTTTCTCCAGGATATTTTCAGTACTTTTTACTAAGCTAATGTATGTACCACAAATTTACCATTCTTACCACGTGTAAGAGCTGAATTCAACAGCGTTGGGTACATTCACACTGTTGTCCCACCATTGCTACCATCTATCCACAGAACTTCTAAAACATCTTCCCAGATTAAAACATGGTGCCCATCAAAGACTGACATCCTCCTGGCCCTCCCGAGGACCCTGGTGAACAGTGCTTTACTTTCTTTGTGTACAGATTTGTTGAGTCCTCAGGCAGAGCCCAAGCCTGTTCTAGAGCTGGAAGTCCACCTGGAAGCCAGTTTTCCTAGCATGAGACTCTTCCCGATGAGACCATTATTCTAATGCTTTGATAGCCAAGGAGAGGGCACAGGTGTCTCTTTGGATCACCTTTGTTCCTCCGGGACTGTTACTAGGGTATCCCTAGTAGTCTCATGATCCCTTGGTCCCTGCCTAGCCCTGACCACGAGCTTCCCACTCTGACCCACCTTTCTGGGTCTGGCTTCCACCACTTTTCAGACCTGAAGCATTAGTTGAAGCAACTGGTACTCAAGAGTTACGAGTATTCAGCAGGTAGGTGTCAGTCCAAGGTCCCTTGAAAGAGCCACCTCCATGTTAATGATTCTGCAAAGAGTAACTGACTGATTAGAGCCTCGTGGTTCTGAAGAGTTGGAATGTTACAGATCCATAGCCAAAATCATCCTGGGCTACCATCAATCCGCTTGATAGCTATTCACTGCCCACTCTGTGTTTCATCTAATATCTTTTGTCTTATCAGGTAAAGCCATTTTGAATGCATTCGCTTTGAATATCACTAGGTTTCCACCAACCCAGAAGCTAAGACTGTCATCAGACAGCCTTTGAGACCTACAGCAGAGATGTTATAACCAGCCCACCTGCAGTCTCTCCCTCCGCCCCCCACAGTATCTGATCAGCACCTTAATGTGCAACTTCCTTGCATAGTTGTGTGACTATAAACACTCATGTAACCTCTTCCACGGCAAAACAGGTCCTGCAGGCCAATCCAAGTCCATGTCCCCCGGGCCACAGCCATGTGTACTGAGTTCAGAATAGACTCTGGAGTGAGTGCCATGTCACATCAGCACAGGTATGCTCCGATATTTTACCAAGGAGCCTCTCTCTGCCGAGCTATTCATTCTCACCAATGGTTGTCTTTTTTCTGTGCATGTGAAGTGCTACTCAGAAAAATCCAGCCTCCATCTGAGCCCCCTCAAGAAAGCTGCTGGCTACAGATGGGTGTCTCTAATGAATCTTTTAACTGCTGCCCTAATGAAATATGGATGAACCAGAAGGAGCCCTCTCTGTTGCTCTTATCTCAAAACAACTCAGCAACTTGGGTTTCTGGCCATATGTTTGCACAGCTAAGAGCAGCAAGCTCCCACATCCGCGCTAACAAAAGAGCCTCTGCTCAAGTCATCCACAAAGTCCTGGCTTTCTTTTTAATGCCATGTTTTATGCAGGAGCTCATTTCCGGGGCTCTCTAAACGCCCCCCTTTGCATGCCAACTTGGAGATGTGTTTATTAACAAAATGGTTCCAAACTATCAGCGTGGCACATGTAAATTCTTCCCCAGAGACGGGAGTGCCGTTCAAACAAGCCCCTACTTTGTACTTCATTTTCATAATACTCAGAACGTAAGCCCACATCAAAGGCTTGTGCTGGTCCTAACGCCTGACCCAAAAGATGACTTGACAGCAGCATCACACAATCCTGCCAGGAAAGAATGTGTGTGTGTGTGTGTGTGTGCGCGCGTGTGTGTGTGTGTGTGTGTGTGTGTGTGTGTGTGTGTGTGTGTGCATGTGTGCGTGTGTGTGCGTCTGGGGAGTTCAATGCTCTTTCCACATGCCAGCTCTGGACCCCAGAGCAGGCATGTGAGGGTAGTGGAAGGAATCTGATCTGCATGGTGCCAGACTGAAGTGGCATCTGTACAGTCCTGGGTTGTAGCAGCTTGTGATGGGTGGGAACTGTGACTGACGGGTCTGAGATGAGATGCAATACAATTAATTGTCTTTTACAATTACTGGAACACAGCCCAAAAATGGAGTCCTGTGAAGGGAATTCTGAGTACTTGTAGGAAAACTTCAAGAAGACAAGAGTCTTGTGACCTCAGTTTCTTCAAAACAGAATTGTTCTTGGAATGTGTTTTTTGCCTCTTCTGGGTGTAGCAGGTAGGAGTGAGTTTATTTCAGCTGTTGTTACTCATATGACTCTATGGAAAACTATGTTTTACCATGTATGTCTTGCCCTTGTGATTGCAAACTTTACCCCAGAGATTCTTCTTAACCCTCAGAATATAAATTGTCTGATGCTCTGAATAAATTTGGCTACTGCACGTGACTTTAGTTGGCCTTATTTTTAGGTCCTGCTTTCCCAGGTTCACACCAACAACTAGAGCAGAAAACACACAAGCTTTTGACTCTTTTGAAAAACTTCTCTAGTCCTGGGCCAGCACAATGGTTCTATGAGTAAAGGTGCTTGCTGCCATGTCTGACAACCTGAGTTCAATCCCTGGAACATACATGGTGGAAGGAGAGAACTGGCTCTAATAGGTTTGGTGGCATATGTAGGCGTGAGAGCACACATACACACAAATAAATAAGTGAATCGAAAGAATTTACCTCCTCTAGTCTCACTGATACTGAAACTCCACGTGGGATTTAATGTCTGCATTTTGCCAGTGGTTTTCTTTGTTGCTGAACATAGAACTCAGAGCTTCGTGCATGCTAGGCAAACACTCCACCACGGACTTACATACATAGACCCTTCTCGTCTTTTGTAAACTTTGAGGCAAGGTCTCTGTAATGGCTATTCCTGGTTGTCAGCTTAACTGTATCTAGAATGAACTGCAGTCCAGAATTGGGAGGCTCACCTGTGGTTCAGATCTTGAAACTTACAAGTTTCTGACCTGGATCTTGGCGTGGAAATCTATGAATCCCAGGAGACTTTGTCAAGGAGATCTCTGAGTTCAAGGTCAGCCTGGGACAAAATAAGTCCCAGGGGTACATACCTTTAATCTGGGCCACACCATCTGCTGGAGACCATAAAGACATTGGAAAAAGGAAGATTTTATCTTCTTCGCCTGCTTGCACTTACTTGCCAGCACATCTGTTGGAATCTACTAGCCTTGTGGGACTGAGCAACTACTAGATCCTTGGACTCCCATTCACAGCTGATCACTGTTGGGGAGTTGGACTACAGACTGTAAGTCATCACAATAAATTCCCTTACTATATAGAGACTGTCCATAAGTTCTGTTTCTAGAGAACCCTAATAGTCTCACAAGTTACTTAAGATCAACTTACTCTGTAGCCCAGACAAGCCTGGGACTTATAATCCTCCTGCCTCAGTCTCCCAAATAGTTGGAATGACCACCGGTCGATCCTTAACTTCCATGTTCTTCCACATGTAAAGAGAATACAACTCAGGCTGGAGAGATGACTCAGTGGTTAAGAGAACCGTCTGCTCTTACAAAGGTCCTGAGTTCAATTCCCAGCAACCACATGGTGGCTCACAACCATCTGTAGTAGGATCTGATGCCCTCTTCAGGTGTGTCTGAAGACAGTGACAGTGTACTCACATGCAAAAAATAAATCTTGAGAGAGAGGGAGAGAGAGAACACAACTCAATAGACAGAGTGACTTGGTTCTGTCTGATTTGAACACCATCAGCCTTTGGAGACAACAGAACTGAAGCAGTGGGCAAGACTTCATTCAGGTAACCTGCATGCTACTTAAAAATGAAGTGTTTGTTTCAATGGATAAATACCCTAAGGAAAGAGACAGCAAGAATACTTAAGATGTTTAAGAGTAAATTCTTCGCCAGGCAATGGTGGTACATGCCTTTAATCCCAGCACTTGGGAGGCAGAGGCAGGTAGATTTCTGAGTTCGAGGCCAGCATGGTCTGCAGAGTGAGTTCTAGTACAGCCAGGGCTACACAGAGAAACCCTGTCTCAAAAAAAAAAAAAAAAAAAAAAGAGTAAATTCTTCAAGAATTCATTTACATACAAACCATGCCCATTAGTTGCTAAGAACTTGGCTCTTCCTGCCTTTATAGAGCTTCTATATGACGTGATCTTAAAGAAAGCAGCAAACTTTATCCTCAGAGTCGGGGTGTGAGAAAGCCTTGGTCTCTACACATCTGAAGTGAGCCTTGGATACAACCGTCTGTTTCCCTATTGTGAAAAGCACAAAACATCTCTGCACAGCTCTTTCTGCAAGCTCCAGGACCCAAAGCAGCATGGTTCATGATGGTTGAATTATTTAAATGAAATGCCACTGTCTCTTGCAGTCACTGCCATCAGAACAATATTACATAAACTCTCAGATCAGGGCCATCTGCCAGAGTGGGCCTAGAGCCAGAGCCACTTGCTGCTCCCCTGGGCTGGGATTCAGAGAGTGTTGGTGGCTTGTGTGCAGACCTGGGTGGTGTCAGGTGACCTGGCAGGTTGGAATCAAAAGTCAAAGTGTCTGAGCCATGCAAGGATGTGCTCACCAGGAAGGAGTGAGCCTCAGGTCAGTGGACCCAGAAGAGAAGCAACGTCCACTGGGCACCATGACCTCACTCTGTGGAATCCAGGTCGCTGGTGAGGAACAGAGCCAACCATCGACTCCCCATTAGAACAAAACACTGGGCGTCCTAGACTTCAGGAGATAGAATGGCATCATCCAACGTTCCAAAGTCAAAGTACCTCTTCCTCCAACCCTGACTGACTTATCTGGGAAAAGCTAATTCTGCTACTAATTTCCCTGTGAGATGGTTAGAAAGACATGGGGTTCATGAGCTTGTCTTTTCTTAGAGATTCGCTTGTCCGCACTAGCTTCCCCAGTATGTAGCTGATCTCATGAAAAAGCAAGCTTCCCATGCAGCGGAGGCTCCTGTCCCCACGGTGCAGAGACAGCCCTCTGCCTGCTGCACTGGTTCTCACCTCCTTCCTCTGGCTCCCAAGGCATAAACCACAAATTCATGCTCTTTGAACTTCCTACAATCAGGTCCAGGCTGGTCAGCATGTTCTGTGGGCCTTCTGTCTTCAGACAATGGTGGTTTTATTACTTGAAATTCTCCTTCTGTCTGCCTTCCTGAGACCTCTTGATGCACTTCTGATCCCAGCTGGAGCCCTGGTGGAGCAGAGATGATAATTCTACAGAAGGACGTGTGTGTCCTGAGTCCATGCTGTGAGGGACAGAGGCAGCGGCTGGGAACAAAGACAGTGGAGGCCACCTGAGGCCCAGTCGCTTCTTCTCTGTGTTGTGGCCATCATGTGTGTTCAGAGTCACATGTGTACATGCATATGCATGTTCAAATTTACAAGTGTGTACACATGCATGTTCAGATTCACATGTGTGTATATACATGCGTGCTCAGATTCACATATGTGCATACACATGTATGTGTATATGGAAGACAGACAACTTACAGCCTTGGCTGTTAGCCCTTGGGTGGCAACCATCTTCTTTTATTTTAAACAATATCTGACATTGGCCTGGAACTTGACAAGTTGCGAGCCCCAGGGATCGTCCTATTTCTCCCTCTCCAGCACTGGGATTCCAGGTGCACACCACCATGCACGGTTTCTTAATGCGTGGGTTCTAGAAAAATAACTCAAGTCTCTGTGTTTGCACTCTGCTCTCTCTCCAGCCCCCATGCATACTCTTTGCACAGAGTCCGCACCAGCAACGTACAGCCCACCAAGGTTCTCGGCTCTTCGGCATCAATGGCATCTTTTAAAAAAGATTTTTTTTCTGTCCCGCGCTTACAGTTGGAAGCCTCTAATCAGCTTTGTTTTAAATCCTGCAATTTGGAGATTATACTCGTGGGCACATTTTCAATTACCCAGCTTATCATGGGGTAGAACCAGAAAGGATTAAACCTGTCTAGCCTCCAAGAGAGCCCCTGGCAACGGGAGAAGGTGTGTGTGTGGATAGGAACAGGAACTGGACGGAAGCAGAAGGATTCAGGGACGCTACACCTGTCCTACACCCACGAGGAAGGTTTGTCTCAGAGCTGGTTCTAGCAGGTTTGTCTTCTCAGGCTTTGTATTCACACAGGTCTGCTGAACTGTGCTCTTCATCAGAGGCCTGTTCACTGCCCTGCAGCTGAAAAGCTGCCTTCCTCACAGGGCTCAGACCAGGGATGCAGCCCCTGTGGAGTGACAGTCTCCGGTGAGGTCTCCACAGAGACCTGAGGCCACACCCAGCCTGGTGGATGTTTACTAGGTATTTCCACATGCCTCAGCTTTTCTTCATGGTTAGATGGGGCAGTACAAGGAGAGACTTAGCATAAATTGTCAACACTGTGGACATGAGAAGTTTCACTGGTGTACCAGCCTAAGAGGGACAGTGAGAAAATATTGTCACAGAAATAAGCCAGTTTCTACCCACATACTCAGCCCTTTCTCTCACAGTTCTCACATATAAGGCTTCAAGATACATAGTTATGATTGGGGGAGGGGGGCACTCAAAACACAAAGGATCTAAAAAACTCCAGAGGCTGGTGGATACAACCTATGTAGGGATCCATGTCTATGTCACTCACCTATCAAGCACCAAACAAGCGCTACAGTATTGACACATGTCACTTGATTCTCCTCAAAACCTAATGCAGTGAATGCCATGGTTTTTCTGACTTTAAATCGGGACCATAGCAGCCTGTCAGAGCTCAGAGTCACAGCCGGCTGGACGCTGGAAGGAAAGTCAACTAATCAACTCTATCCTGCATGCAACTGTCCACGGCCTAGGATATAAGGAGCCTGGAATCAATATGTCTCCCATAGCTGGTTCTGGATGGCTGAGGAGTCTCCATGGCCTATTCTAGTATCTGCAGGCTCTTAGGAGCTAGGTTGCCAAATGAAATGGTAGATGCATGCATAGACTATTCCAGACTCTCAGAGAAAGCTGACTGCCACGAACTAGAAACTCCTGACTCCAGGTGTAACACGCATCTGTAAGCACAGCTGTGCCACGGGCTGAGGCAGAGGGTTGTGAGTTTGGAGCAGGCCTGTAATTATTACATCGTGAGACAAGACAGAGGAGGCGATAAGGGGAGAGGGAGGGGAACTGGGGGTAGAAAGAAAGGAGAGAAAAAGAAATAGCTGACCATCTTAGGCAGGAGCACCTGAGAGTCCACAGTGCACTGCTTCTTGTCATGTCTTATTTAAACACGAGGTGCAGAGGCAGAAAGAGAGAGGAAGAGAAGGCCAGCAGCAGGGTCCGAATATGCAGGATCCTTTGTGAGGGATTTGAAAGCATGCTCAAGTACATTCCGTTTCAAGCAGACACTCTTAACGGATGCCCCTCCATGGCAAACTGTCCTCCTAGGTCAAGGGTATCAGATGTAACCTGACAACCAGTGTTTCTCGCCTGCCAGGATAACACAGCCAACATGGCTGCAGGCTGAAATCGCAGGTTATGACACATATCCTGACTGGAACAGACTCAGGTTCACATGTATGGACACAGGACCCTCACTCAGGGTGACAGCTCATCCTCACATCAGCTGAATTAAGAAATATCTATGGTACTCATGAAGCACACGTTGGATGTCCATGAGAGTGTTTCCTGGGAAGATGGGCTGAGGGAAGATGGCTCGACCTGAATGGGGGCAGCAGCAGCAGCCCATGGGCTGGGAACCTAGGCTGAATAAAAAGGCTAACAAGAAAAATTGAGCTGAGCAGGGCATCACCTTCCTTCCTGATCTACCTAGACGTGAGCATATGGCCTCCATTCCTGCAGCCACAACCGAGAGCAGCTCCACTGCCTGGCCTCCCCATCCTGACAGATTAGACTGTACTTTATGACTGTGAGCAAAAAATAAAGCCACCTTCCCGTAAGATACCACTTGTGAACCTGACCACAGCTATGAGAAAGTAGCCACCACGGGGATCACGGAGTGAGAGACATCTAGGTGGTAAATGGCCAGAATAAAATGATTCTCCCCAGTAGTGTCTTAGCCCAGCAAAAGCTGTGCTTAAGACAGACAGGCAGAGGACAGACCAGCGCAAAACAAAGACAGACAGACAGCCCTTTATCTAGGGCAGTGAGATCAGGCCATCGAGAAGGCAGGGCAGAATCAGCCAGCTTGAGTTCTCAGCCCTCGTCTCTAGTAAAGAAAGTGATCCTTGGGTTGGAAGGGAGGATGGTGGTTCAATTTAGGAGTCACTGAAGCCTAAGAAGGAAAAAGATAGGGAGGGAAACCATCACTTCAAATGAGTCCATGGCCCCAAACGAGGTCATGTGCGGGTAAACACCGAGCTGGGGACTGGGAGAGGAGGCAAGGGGAGTTCCCACAGAGGCAGCTTAGAAAACATCCAACACCAGCCTTTCCACAACTAAGCCTCAAACTCTTCAGCTAAAACAAACCAGAGGACAGCCGGGCTGAGCCTGTGAGACTAGCAAAAGCTTGAAAGGACAATGAATTACAGTAAATGCAACTGGCAGCCTACTGCCTCAAACATACACCCGTCAGCCTCAAACATACACCCGTCAGCCTCAAACATACACCCGTCAGCCTCAAACATACACCCGTCAGCCTCAAACATACACCCATCTACCTCAAACATCCATCCTGGATTCAGGGCCACACAGAGAAGCCTTTGACTGAAGGCAGAGTTGAAACATCAGCTGTAAGGAAGTGTGAGTACTTACTCTTCCTTGGTTGCTAGGGAACAAGGTACAGGATTTGTACCTGAAACTTACGTCATCCTGGGCAGAGCATGTATTTCATGTCCACTACAAAGCCACAGCAGCCAGAGACTGGGACAGGCTATCCTTTGCTCTTGTTTGGTCGGCCACGCTCTGCTCTCCCAGGGTGCATGTTGTTACTGTCCTTTCTTTAGAGCGTTCTAACTCCCTCTTCTGCTCTCTACCCAAACTTTTATGCCAATTGGCCAGGGACCAAAGTGACTCTCCAGTTCTCTAGTAACAAACAAACCAGGACCCATCGTGAGCAGAACTGTCACAGCCACAACCACAGACACACACTTGGCAGGTGCTGAGAAACTGGGGACACCACAGAGACGGAGAATTGACTAGCATGCTCATTTCAACAAGAGAAACAGGGACAGCTGGGAGTGGGGGCATACATAACTGTAATCTCAGCACGTGTAAAATTGAGGCAGGAGGTTTTCAAAGAGTCTAAGGCCAGCCTGGGCTACAGAATAAAGCCCTGTCTCAAAAGAAACAAACAGAAACTACAAGATGGCTAAGCCAGTATAAAGTGTGTGCAGCACACACAGAGTCCAAGTTCAGATCCCCAAACACACAGAATCACACACACAGACACATAAAAACACACAGATACATACACACAGACACACAAAAACATACATAAATACAGACACACACAATCACACATGCACACAGAGACAGACATACACAAAGACAAACACACAGACATACACACAGACACACACACAAAAAAATATATATACAGACACACACACA
>JANHMN010000018.1:48534158-48547473 GCA_030674055.1 Rhabdomys pumilio | reverse complement strand
ACAGAGACACACAGACATACACAAAGACACACACACAGACACACAGAAACATAAAAACATACAGACAGACACACAATCACACACAGAGACACACAAAAACATATAAATACAGATACACACAATCATACACATACACAAAGAGACACAGACATACACAAAGACACACACATACACAAAGAGACACAGACATACACAAAGACACACACAGACACAATCACACACATACATACAGAGATACACACACACACACACCCCGGGTGGGGAGGCTGAGCACAGTGACATGCACCTTCCTTCCTTAAATTGCTTTTGTTGGATATTTTAGCACAGCAAAGAAAACAAAGTAACAACTGCCAACCCCAGGTTCCCTGGGTGAAAGCTGATTCCAGCAGGAACCAATGAAGACACGTGACTCCAGAAAGTCCCAGGTTCACAGTGCAAAATTCAAAACAGCTTCCAGCATAGACATCTTGATACACATGGCTTTGGCTCACGTTTCTGGCTCCTAACTCCCATAGTCTCTGCCATTTCCTAAGTGACTATAACAAAAAAAAAAAAAAAAAAAAAAAAAAAGAAGAAGAAGAAAAAGAAAGTCAGAAACTCTTCCTCTGATCCTGCACTCCTGGTGTGGGCTGGAAATAGCTTCAGAGTAAAGGGCAAAGAGCATCTTTCTCTTACACCAGGACACTTGGAGCGTCAGCGGCCTCTCAGAGCAGACTCTCCCCAACACCACCCTTCCCCCACCTCACCTGCCCCTTCATCTCTCTAAGGCAAGTCATCAAAGCTGGAAGTTCTTCTGCCCAAGGTGGGTCATGTGAACTAAAAATACACATAACCTTCCCCTGCCTGTGTCATAGAGCCGGCCATAAAGGAACTCTCTGACCTATCCTGCCTGGTTGTAAATCACAAAGATCTCATTTCAGAAAGGTCCTGCCCCAAACTCAGAGGGAAAAAAGTCAAAAGAAAAAAAAAAAGGAAAATTAAAAAAAAAAGAGCACAGAGAAGCCAGGAAGACTGGCAGATAGCTTCACTGAGTGTCATAGCCAATCTATGAACACTAGTCAGACTTGTTGTGCATGAGCACACGTGTGTGTGCACATGCGTGTGTAGTATGTATGAGTCTGTGTGTGTGATGTGTGTATGGCATGTATAACATGCATGAGTATGTATTGGTCATACATGTGTGATGTATGTGAGCACACGTGTGAACAGGAGTCAGTGTGTGTGTCTATGTGTGAGACACATGTGTGAGCATGTGTGTGTGATGTCTGTGAGTACATGTATGTGTGCACATGTGTGTGGTGTTTATGAGTCTATATGTGAGTCTGTGTGAGATGTTTGTGAGCACATGTGTGTGTGCACATGCATGTATGGTGTGAGTCTGTGTGTGTGAGTCTGTGTGTGTGAGTCTGTGTGTGTGACATGCGTGAGCATGTATGTATAATATCTGTAAGCACATATGTGTGATATGTGTGAGCACATGTATGTGTGCACATGCATCTGGAGGTTTGAGGCTGATGACAAGTGCCTTCTATGACTTGCCACCTTATATACTGGGGGAGAATCTCTCACTGAACCCAGGACTTGCCAGTTCAGCTAGTCTGGGTAGCCAGCTTGCCCTGGGGCTCCCGTCTCTGCCTCGCTAATGCAGGGATTACAGGATTGCATCACACATACCAGAATCTAGGTGGGTTCTGGGGAACAGAACTGTGGTCCACACATGCACACAGCAAGTGCTTTACCCAGTGTTCTGCCCCCACTCCATCACGTCTATACACTGTACATGCCTCAGCCATTTTGTAAAATGAAGTCTCTGTAAAAACCCTAAAGGGCAGCTGGACACAGAGGTTCCTAGAGGGTGGCCCTCAGAGAGAACAAGAAAGGTCCACACTCCCCACACCTTGTACCCCGGGTGTCCCTCTCTGTGTCCTTTCGATGAGTAAAGTAAGTGATGTCTCCCAGAATTCTGTGAGCCACTGATGCAAAAGAGTTGGCCCCAATGAGGAGGCTGGGTAGTCCCAATTTAGATGTTTAGTCAACACAGATACAGTAGTTAAGACAACTGGCATCTGAGGAGACAGTGTTGGGGACAGAGGCCTCAGCCTGTGGATCTGACACCATGTCCAAGTAAGCAGGGTCAGAGCTAAATTTGAAACTGAATGGCTTGTGCTTGTAATCTCAGCACTTGGGAGTCTGAAACAGGAGGATTACCACAAGTTTAAGGCCAGCCTGAGCGACATTGTAAGAAGCTCCAAGACCCCCGGACTGCAGACTGAAAAATCTCTTTCAAAAAAATAAAACTAAACTACATTGGCTCAGAACCCTCAAGTTGGCATTTGGCACAAAAGTGGTCGTTTGTTTGCTGATGAGGTGGGACACCCAACAGCTTTTGGGGCTCAGAAGTGATCTTTATTATGAAGATATCACACACATACAGACGTACACACACACACACACACACACACACACACACACACACATGCTACCATTAGAGACAATCTTTCACCAGTTTAGAATGTAACAAAGACTACATGTGCAAAACAAAGACAGTTTTGTCATGAACCTGAGACTTTCTCCTTGACAAGAGAACATGAGAAAGCACATGTGTCCCAGGTCATATCCTGTGACTCTGGAATATCTCTTATATCCATAGGGAACACACCTCACTCGTATTGACGCAGGACTGAGCCCTGGAAGTGAAATTGTTATCACATAACTTATAGAGCCGTCCCCATCAGCATTTCCAAGAAGCAAGATGGGAGATCATACCAACGTCCCCCTCCCCCAAAAAGTAAGACTTACAAACAGCAGAGCCATTTTACTGTGCATTCAGCTCACAACACTGCCATAAACAAGGTTTCCTCAGAGGGTAGATTTTGTAATATGTGTGCACCAAAAGAAAAAAGCACTGATTGGGTCAGTGAGATGTCTTAGCAGGTAAAGGGGCTTGCTTCGAAATCCTGAGGACCCAAGTTCAATCCCTAGAGCCCACATAAAGGTAGAAGGAGAGAAGTGATTCCACAGAGTTTTCCTTTGACCTTCACACACGTGCTATGGCGTGCACAACTATACACACTCATTCTCCCAATAAATAAATTTACAAGAAATACAACAACAACAGCAATAACAAAGGGGGGGATAGAAACTCAGAGAGGAGACTTCATGGGTGTATAAACACCTCCAACTCATCAGATGTGTGCACTAACATACAACTTGCATGTGTAAGTCATGCGTGCATATGTATAGACATGTCTCTGTATGTGGATATGTGAGTCCAGGTACACTGGACCCCAGATCACATTCCTCTCTACTGACTGAGACAGGCTGGCTTGCTGACCCCCAAGCTCTCCTAATCTAGCTACCCAGCTTTCCCTGGGGATCCTCTATCTCCATCTCCTGAGAGCTAGGGTGTGGGTGGGACGAGATTCGGGCCTCAGCTCTAATCTTCACATTTGTACATTAGGTGTGACAGGTACATTACCCACTGAGCAATCTTCACAGCCACATATAGTGTTGCATACCAATCCACCTCAAGGAAGCTATTCTTAGGGTGAAATAAGAATCTCTTCCCGAGACTTCTCTGTGACCATACCCTTTTGCCCTAGACTCCCATCACAGACCTAAGACAGCGAGTAAGAACAGCCCTCTCCCATTTACTTGAGCCAGATATCTGCCTCAAGTCTCTGGCGCCTTAACTGTCAGAGAATGGGCATCCCCTTCCTGGCTGTCTGCTTCTCCTGGTTTCCTCTGCAGCATGCTGGGAGTAGCTTAAAAAGATCCAAAACTAAGTATCAAGCCTAAAAGCCAGCTGAAGTCCTCTCAGCTGACACTGATTGTCACATTTTATTTATGTGCTAGGGAAAAGATTCCATGCCCTTTAATCAGATTAGCTCTAGAATTTGCCAGCGTTCTCTGAGCATTCCATCTGTCTCTCCTTATTAGCCCGGGCCTTAAATATTCCCCTGGAGAGATTAATGGAGTGCAGGTTTCCTTCCAGCAGAAGCCACATGACACAAGATGGCTGATATTCTATAAGAGTGACTCATTGTCCTGGGCCTTGAGAGTATAAAAACCTCAAGGGTTATAGACAGCGATGACCCTAGACTGAGCAAACAGAATCTTTCATGTTAGTACCAAACCATAAGGCACATCTTGCTTTGCACTGAAGAGACCTGGTCCTCAGACGAGGTGGGGACTGCAGCTACTCACCTACACAGACATGTCTTCTCTCTAGAAACTGACAGTCTCATGTTTAGAGCTCAAGGGAGAATGTGGCAATAGCAGAACCCCACCCCACCCCCCTGAAGTCCCTGGGAAGCTGGCAATCTGAGGTCTGTACACTTCCTTGGGTAATGAAAATGACATTTTCCTGGCATCCAGGCACCTGGAGAACCTGTTGGGGGCTAGAGCTTCCCAGACAGACTCTCACAGAGACCTGACCATTCCCATCACAGAAGAAAAGGCTTCTGCAAGAGGGCTTGGTGCCATTAGCTTGCAGCTAACAGAGAAGAAAGCCTAGAGGGAGACGGCTCTGTATGACTTTAGGTGACATTATTAAGCAGCTTTTCCCATTGGTGGGACCAAAACCTGACAAGAAACAACCTAAGAGAATGCAAGTATATTCGAGCCCAGGGTTTGAGAGCACAAGTCTCCCACTAGAAACCTCCAGAGATCATCAACTCATCTCTGGGATCTCTTTGGTGAGCTCCCTTTATCGCCGAAACCCACAGTTTAACATCTTCAAACCCCTGACCTCTCTTCATGCTTTCTCCTTTCCATTATAAACACCCACAATTACTTCGGTAAACCCAGGTGATCTGAGACACATCCAAAAATTGATAGTTTTAGATTTAACCACATCTACCCTTCAAGCTCCTCCAAGCCACGCAGGGGGAAGCTATGCACAGATGCCAGAGATTTAGACATAAGCATCTATGAGGAAACATTGTTCTGATTCCTGAAACTATCTTTAGGAGATGTGGAAGGGAGAAGGGATGGGGGAGAAGGGATGGCTCAGAGGTTAAGAGCACTGGCTGCTCTTCCAGAGGTCCAGAGTTCAATTCCCAGCAACCACATGGTGGCTCAAAAGCTTATCTGTAATGTGATCTGGTGCCCTCTTCTGGCCTGCAGGTGACATGCAGGCAGAATGCTGTATATATAATAAATAAATAAATCTAAATAAATAAATAAATAAATACCCTGACTAAAAGCAAATAAGGGTGAAGAAAGAGTTTATTCCTCAGATTATCACTGAGGGAAGTCAGGGCAGAAACTCAAAACAGAAACTTGATGCAGAAATTGTGGCAGAAGGCGACTGCTCCTTGGCTGGCTCACAGGCTTACACTTAGCTAGCTTTTTTATACAGCCCAGACCATCTGTTTAGGGAATGGTGCCACCCACAGTAGGCTGGGACCACCTACATCAGTTAACTATGTCAGTCCGTCACAGGTACACCACAGGCCAATCTGAGTTGGGCAGTCCCTCAGTTGAGACTCCCTTCTCAGATGTCAACAGTTAAAAGTCAACCAGGACAGGCAGAGCACACCAAAGCAGGCAAGGAATGGTAACAGGAGTTCGGACAGCTGGTCACATGGCATTCACAGTCAGGAATCTGAAAGAGAGATGAATGCTGGCACTCAGCTTGCTGCCTCCTGTTTATTACATGCAGGTCCCAGTCTGTGGGATGGTTTGGTTCACAGGTAAGGAGATTCCACAACTTCCAAATCTATAAAACATGTTTATAGGCTTGCTTCTTCTCTTTGGTGATTCTAGATACCACCAAGTTGACAATCAATATTAACCATCACAGATATTTTTCTGTTTGATTCCTGTAGGGTCACCACAGGCATGCCAAGGTCAGCAGTCAGATGGCAGAGGCTTAAATGCAGTGATCCATCCTGGAGCACAGTGAACTCACCGGACATGCCCTCCAGGATGCTATGCCAGTCGAGCCAACAGTTTCCCATGTTGATACACCCCTGCTGCCACATAAGGACCATCAGTCAAACCCCAGAAGCTGCCCCTCAGGAGAAGGCGTCCTTTCTAACTGAAATTAGAATCTCAGTTGCTGGGGCCACTTGCCCCATCCCATGGGACCTCACTGGCATAGTCCCAAACTGTGGCCCACCTTGACTGTGTGACGTCTTATATTGTCTACTGTCATCCCCATGACAGTTTCAAGAAGCAAGCATGCCATGCTTAGCACACAGACAGAGATTAGAATCAAATGGCTCATCCCCGCCCACACAGCTAGTGAGTGACAGGGGCTGGTGGAGACTTGGAATCCAGTCATCTCCCCTCAATAGTCTTACCAAGTGCCCACTACGACACTTTGTATAAATGGCAGTCATCCCTGGGAGTACAAGGAAGCTAGCTGGGGCTCTTCCCTTTCATTGCTGGGAGAACTTGGACAGAAAGTCCCCTGGCCGCCAGAAATGCTACTGTTCAGTTTGTTTGTATGCTAGTTGCTGCCTCATTCAAAGCAGAATAAGGAGGCAGAGCACGGCTAGGTCTGAAGGGACAATGGGAATGCATAGCTGCTCTGAAGCCGACATTTCCTGTGGGTTTTCTATGGCTGAAACAAGAAGCCCTTTGACTATGGCTCCTGTGGGGTTCCAGGAAGCAAGCTGGCCTTCTCTGCACTGAGAGGCCTTTGACAATGCGGAAGGAACACCCTGATCGCGGGCCAAAGTAGGCTGTCCTGTGGCCAGTGTCACAGAAGTGCTAACAGTTCACAGGCAACATCTCCAAAATTTTACCCCGAGCCTATGGGGTTCTGCGGGAAGGCAAAGACAGCGTGCCTCAGTCCTGGGGTTGGGCTGCGAGCGTTTAGCAATGGTTTTATTAAGTGCGTACTCTTTAAAATGTGCGCACTTCCCACCCTGCAGCAGAAAGGCCCCCAAAAAAGTCTTCTTTAGTGTCAGGGCGCCCTCTGTAGGTACAAAGTTGTACCTGCAAGAATGTTCTGCCAGGGGAAACCAAACACTCCTAGCAGAGAGCCTTATACAGAATGCCATTGCACAGAGATGAAAGCTACACAAAGTCCAAACAAAAATTAAACAAGGAAAAGCCCAAAGCTCTGCTGGTTCTGGGATCTCCACAAGCCCTTGGTTTGTGTGACCAACCTATCCCATCACCACCTGTACCAGTGACTTGCAACACCAAGATACCACTAACCAAAGAACTCTTCACAGAGCTGTTGCTGCTGGCTTTTCTCTCGTGGCCAAAGGAAGCACTATTCCCACTCGTTCTGGTGGTTAAACAAAAGCCAGCATTCCCCCAGGAGCTCCTGCAGTCCCTCTATCAAACGGGCCATTTCCTTTTTCACTGGCAGAAGAAACCAAAGCCCATGCTGACCCCAGGGTCCCTCAGGATCACCTGTCTTCTTAGCCCTCCTACACACACCCTCAACTCCTCCAGCTCACCTCTTTCCCTCCCCTCAGCTACTTACTCTTCTCATAACCCTGCTATTAGGCCATAATCTCTTTGTCTGTCTATCTATCTATCTATCTATCTATCTATCTCTATGTGTGTGTCTATGTGTATATGTTTGTACGTATGTGTGGTGTGTGTGTGCATGTGTATGTGTGTGCGTGTGTATGTGTGTAGTGTATCTGTGTATGTATGTGTGTATATGTTATGGTGTGTATGTGCATGCATACACATGTGTGTCCTTCTTCCCCCATCTCTCTGCTGGCCACGTATAATCTATTTCTTTCTCTCCATGCTCTGGACTCTTCCAGATGTCCCTGGCTGTTCTCTGCCTTATATCTACAACAAAAACATTCCCCTTGACCATACTGTAGGATAGTTGTGTCATCAGTTTCTACACTTTCAAAGGCACATTGCCAGACCCAGCTCACCCTCCAGCTCAGCAAGACCTTGGGCTGCAAAACTGGGTATCCAAGGACTTACTTAGGTGATGGTTGAATAACATTTGCTCCCAGCCCTCTGTGCTCTCTGATAAGAAAGGCTTGCCCTGTGATTCAGGAACTTTGATGTTTCCTGGTAGATAATCACACTGGTGGGAGATGAGACAAGGGTGCTGGAAAGCTGGAAGCTATAGAGCCAGCTTGGGCTGCTCTGTGTCCCGTACTGTGTTCCTCCACTGTCCCAGGCTTGGGGTGCTCTGTATCCCATACTGTGCTTCACGTGCCAGTGCCAATCATGTCAATGTGCTTTTCCCTTCTGAAATACTCACACAGCTCCTTTAGAAACTGTTGCCACTTTGATTGGCCTTAAACATACAGTGTACATAAAAAGTATGAACTGAAGGACTGTCAGCAGAAAAAACCCTTTATTCATTAAGAAAGGAAACAAAGTCTAGGAGTCTGAAACCTCAACATCAACCACAGCAAAGCCAGCCAGAGGAAAGCTTAACGCCAATTGTGTTTTCCCAGAATCCTTTGTCATCAATCATCTTAGCAATCGTAAGCATTCACATGCAATCATACATGAAATAATATACTTAAGTTAGCCCAAATTGTAACATCCAGAAAATATAAATATTATCTTAAAAAGGCAGAATGTATCCATTTTCCCATTGAAATGACTGCTTGAGTCAAGTATACACCTTGAACAGCTATGAATGCAGGCCGACATAAGAGATTCTGAGATTTAAAAAATAAAACAAAAACAAAAAAAAAAAACCAGAGTTATATGGCTCTCCAGACTTTGTAGATGACAATATCTTGTCACAATGTCAAAAAAAAATGACACCATGGGGGAGAGGGTGATGAAGTAGTTTGGCAGTTAAGAGCACTTGCTATATATAAAATAGAACCTGAGTTCAAATCCCTAGCAAGAATGCAACAGCAGCATGGTCGCACACACTTCTGAAACCCCAGCACAGACAGGCACAGAGGCAGGGGGATAACTGGGGCTTGATGGCTGCCAATCTAGAAAAAAACAAAACAAACAAACCACAATGTCCAAAGCAATAAGCAGCCGAGGGTTGTAGGCATTTATTTTTCTGAGCCTACTGTATAAGGGTTCAACCTCCCCTCTAGCCCAGCACCCACCAGAGGTAGTGGGAAAGAGAGGTTAGTAGGATACAGGGAAGTGGACCTGTTTAGAAATAGTTTGTTGAAGAGATTCTAATCTTCACTGTTCTCAGTCCAGTCCACTAGCAAACACCAAACACGAATCAGCAGCTTCAGCCCAGTCCACTCAGCAGACATCACACACGAATCAGAAAGGGCAGTTCAATCAGAAGACACCATGCCAACCTACCTGAGTCTGTGGAAGTGGCAAGAAGCCACAAGAAGTTCTTTGGAGAGTTTCTGTCTATGAAGTCACCACAAGCGAAGCTAAGCAACGCAATGTAAGGTGAGCAAGTACATCCATGTCGTCAGTGAAGACTAGCAAGATGGAGCAAAGCGAGCCAATGCTCAAGCACCCTGTCAGTGGGCTCATAGTTATCATCTTCCTAAACATCACATGCCTTTTCATGTGTCTGCTTTAGCAAACATCTTTCACCTGTGTGGCCCAGCAAAATATTATTTGACATAACTGACTTTCCAAAGACACCAGAAGTTTCCACTTCAGAGGACTTCAGAGGATAGAGGGAATTCAAAACCCTTCTTTAGGCTCCACACACAGGCACAAGTAAATACACCCAAATATGCATGTGCATACACACACGCATACACATACACATGTACAACCATATATATCCAAATATACAGATATATATACACACAAACACATACACACACACAAGCATATACATCCAAATTTACATGTGCATACACACACACACACACACACACACACACACACACACACACACACCTGTATCTTCTCTCCTTCCAAAATGGTCCCAAGGGAAAAGAGCCTGTGACAACCCCCACCCACATGCCACAGTAAACCATACAATGAGGCCAGAGGGCAATTTCCAGTATTTGGGGACCAGCTTATATAGGCTTACCTAAGAATCCTGCAAAGATCACCAGTCTTGCTTACTCTCCCCCTAGAAAGACAGTCTTCAGGGACAGTGTGCCCCATTTTTAAATATGCTACCATGAGCAGTATAGAATGTACCAGGCACCTCCAACCTTCAACCTTGCAATAGAATCTTGTCATCTGTGATGCTCACTCCTGAGAAACACACGACTAAGATGCTCCTCCTGCCAAAAACAATCCATATAGTGTTTTAAATATATTTAACAAGTTATACTGGGATGCATTCATGGCTGTCCTTGGCTGCATGCAGCCCGAGAGCCACAGGTTAGACACACCTGCATGACAATAGGAGCCAAGTGCATATCCTTGAATACAGAAATAAATACAGAGGAAGTCACAGGGACAGTTGTCTTTAGGGGGAGACATAATAAAACAAAGGAGTTAATAGTGATGAGGTAACTTAAAACCCTTCGTGTGCTGCTTAGATGGGTGTGTATTGTCCATCCCAAGCACAGCAGTGGACCCTTCTGTCTTTGCACTCTGCTTGGCTGTGATACCACGAACTAGAGAAATATTAACAACAGCCAAATGGGCAAGATTATTCTTCAGAAGGCTCATGCCCACAAAGTATCTTTCATGGTCATAAGTTTCCAGTGAACCAGAAACAAGAGAAGTCAAATTTATATCTGTACTTTTCTTTTGCTGATCACTGGAAAGACTTCCTCCCCAGTGCTACTTAAGTGAGGTGCTTTAATTACAAAGGGAACACACATGCATGCACATGCTCACACACACATGTACATACACACATGCACACACACAGACATGCACACACAGATACACACATGCACACACAGACACACATGCATGCACATGCTCACACACATGTATATACACATATGCACACACAGATACACACAAGCTTACACACATGCATACACATGGTCACACACATGCACCCAAATGCATAAACATACACACATGCACATGCTCTCACGTACATGGATACACATGCACACACATATATACACACATACTTACACACATACACATGCACAAAAACACACATGCGTACATGTGCACAAATGCACATGCCTGCGCACGCGCGCACACACACACACTCATGCACACGTCCCTGGGTTGATTCTGCCCATTGTCCTATCCATTCATTCACAAGTCAGGAGGTAGCAAGTGTGAAAGGGAACAGTTAGGTCCGAGTATTCAACTCTGGTTCCACAATCAGGACACAGTTTGCTCATTGCATTGTGGAAATTTCACCCTCTGGCATCTGAAAGCAGCTACCCACAAAGCTACCCATCCACAAGCCTGCACTCTGATGCTCACACATTTGTCTGCCTGGGTAAGCATGGTCATGCTCACCACTAATATCAGTCCCAGATGTATGATCTGCTCAGAGCCGAAGTGGGTGTCCTGGCTTCCAGAGTGGAACCCCTGGGCCAGAGAAAAGAAGCATAGTGTGAGAAAGGAGACAGTAAATGCTCACAGCAGCTCAAACCCCGCCTCTCCAGGACATCAATCACAGGGGCCAGGGATCATCTCACACAGCCTTTCTCCCCGGGATAGACCCTCCACCACACTCACCCAAGGCAGCTAACAAGCTCGAAGCCTTTCAAGCAAGCCCATCCCATGAGAAAACAACCACTAGCAAGATTTCCTCTAACACAGTGGTTCTCAGCCATCCTAATGCTGGGATCCTTTAAAACAGTTTCTCACATGGTGGTGACCCCCAACCATAATGTTGTTTTTGTTGCTACTTCACTACTGTAATTTTGCTATGTGTTATGAATCATAATATGAACACCTGTGTTTTCTGATGGTCTTAGGTGACCCCTGTAAAGGGATCATTCATCCCCCCCCAAAGGGGTCACAACCCACAGGTTGAGAACTTCTGCTCTAAACAAAGCTGCAAGGCAGGCTGATATCTTCCAATCTGTGAGTCCAAATCTATTCAGATTGGAAATCAAGTAGACAGTCAGTAAACGTTACATCGATGAATGAAGAATAAACAGAAGCATCCATTGGTTTGGCCATGGTTTAGTTTTTTAAGACAAGATCCCATTCTATAGTCCAAATTGGCCTTGAATTCACAATCCTCCTGCCTCAACCTTCCAAGTGCTAGGATAACTGATATGAGCAACCACACCCAGCTTCTTCAGTTGATAAATTATACAAAAGTAGGAATTAAGAACCTACGTCTTGCCAAACAGTGGTGGTGCGTGCCTTTAATCCCAGCACTTGGGAGGCAGAGGCAGGCAAATCTTTGATGGACCCACAGCTGAAGTTAGTTATACATCACTGAAAACTTAAGACTGCTCCCTACTGTGTGCTCAGCCTGAGTGTTTAATCTGCTTTTAGGAGAACAATTTAACAATCAGCCCTTACGTGCCTTGGATTTCCCGTGTAATCAACTTCTATAGCCTAAGCTAATGAAAAACATCAGAGTTCTGTAAAGCATGGCATCCCATCCTCACGTAATGCTTTCTGTGCTGTTCAAAGAAGTCCTTTGTTAGGAACAGACATACAGGGGGACAGACACACAGAGACAAGGGTGGGAGGGAAGGAGGGAAGAAGAGAGGAAGAGAAAGAATGAGATATAGACAGGGTAAACAGAAAGAGACAGAGACAGACAGACAGACAGATTCCCAAGATGGCCTCCAGGCAGGCACAGACTCAGACTTATAGACAGAGGACAAAGCTACAGAAAACATGCAGATGAGAATCTGAATCTGGACTCACTCCTGGCTAAATGACTCCCACGGTGAGTGCTTTTATTTCTTTCCTTGATGCAATATTGACGCGTTATCGGTGTCTCAGAATTAATCACTAAATGCATTTAATAGATGCAGCATGGCTGCTGCTTCTTCCTCTAATCAGATATCCAGATACATAGTTCTTAATCAGATATCCAGATACATAGTGGGGTACAGTGGGGTACACCTGTACTCACTCATCACTGTAGACACTCAGGGGACTGAGTCAGAAAGATGGTGAGTTCAAGAGCAGGTTCACTTACATAGAAAGATGGTCACACTCACTTTCACTTGCACGCGCACACACACACACACACACACACACACACACACTTTTATTTGTTGCTGTACTTGTTAAAAGAGGACATCAGAGGCTTACCTACCACGACACAAGAAACTGAAATTCATAGATTTTGTGTGTGTGTGTGTGTGTGTGTGCGCGCACGTATGTGTGTGTGGCTGTGTGTGGCTGTGTATGTGTGTGTGTGTATGTATGTGTGTGTATGCATGAGTGTGTATGCATGTGTGTGTATATGTCCATGTGGGTGTACCTGTAGGTGTGTATGTGTGTGTCTGTGTGGCATGTCTGTGTGTGTGTATGTGTGTAGGTGTCTGTGTGTCTGTGTATGTGTGTGTGTGTGTGT
>JANHMN010000018.1:48520143-48534148 GCA_030674055.1 Rhabdomys pumilio | reverse complement strand
CGCTGCTGTCTCACCAGTGCTGGAGTTACAAGGCTGTGCAGCCACACCTGGATTTTTCTTTTTAACATACCTTCTGAGGAACCAAACAAAAGGCTTTACCAAGTGAGCTATATCCCAACTGGACAGTTGAAACTCTGTTCAGCAGTGAGCTGGAGATTTCTGGTTACTACTGTTGGTGAACACAGATCCCAAAACTTAGAGAAGCCATATTCATTTCCTGAACTATGACAAAAGGCAAGTCGCCAAAGCAGATGGCGGTGAGAAAAGAGACTCTAGTGAGCCCCTGACCACCTCCCAAAGCCAAATACCAACATCTCATCCACAGGCGGCCCAGCTTCCCTGCCCTGCCCTCCTCTGCTTACTGAGAAAACTGAGAGCTGACCGCAGATCTGCCTCCAATAGCAGCTGAGGTCTCTAAACTCTGAAAGATGTGCATTCTGAATGGCTAGAGCATCAGGTTTCAAAAGGATGCACAGAGGCTGACCCCACAGTGCCACCAGAGTCAAGCCCAAGCAGCAGAGGACTCCCCAGAGCTGAAAGCCATCCTTACTAAAGGATGCTAAGGGACAAATGACATCCATAGGTGGTTCAGCCACACAAGGAGTTCCCAACCCAGGGTGGCTGCCCACGGCATGTGGGTGTCGTGGACGCAGACAAGGTGGTATGGGAACAGAACATGATTATCATCATTATAAAAGAAAGAATCTAATTCTTGTCGAGTGGGCATAACCTAAAATGTCACCCAGTGTCACTCTCTACACTAACACGGCTACTCCTAAGACTTTTTTTCCCTTCCCAAAAGCTCTCAATACCCAAGATACAACTCACAGACCACATGAAGCTCATGAAGAAGGAAGACCAAAGTGTGGGTGCTTCGGCCCTTCTTAGAAGGAGTAACAAAATACTCATGGGAGCAAACATGGAGACAAAGTGTGGGACAGAAACTGTAGAGAGATTAATAGATGACAGATATTCAATAGTTCATTGTTCTTCTGCAAGAAGATATCACAAAATAGAACCTTATAAAATAAAGATGAAATTTCCAAAGTTCTTTCTGCAGGAGGTGGGGGGTTGGGGGGCCTCAGTTTTCTTAAGGGACTGGCCACTGGATGTTTGGCCATGAACCAGTGAGTGCCTGAGCAACACAAACTGAACTTGGTCGTGTTTGTTTGTGGGGGGAGGGGCACAAGGGTGGGAGGGTGAGCCTGGGAGAGGGATAGGAAGTGAGTGGGGTGGGCCGCATTGTATTTGTATGAAATTCCCAAATAATTAATAAAAATATTACATTGAGGAAAAAGCAAAGTTCTGTGATTTACTCTTACTTGTTTTGTTGGGGTCTATAATTATGAAAACTGCCAGCTACAGGTTTGACTGAGCACTAAAGCACCAGCCTAACTAGGGTTGCACACAGCCCTAGGTTCAGTCCCTAGTACTACATGTAGGTAGGTAGGTAGGTAAGCAGATGAATGGAGGGAGGAGGGAGATAGGTAGGTGGATGAGAGATAAGATAAATAGATAGGTAGATGATAGATAGATAGATAGATAGATAGATAGATAGATAGATAGATAGATATAGATAGATTATAGATAGATTATAGATAGGTAGGCAGATAAGACGATAAAGATAGATTGAAAGAAAAAATAGGTGATAGATAGATGATAGGTAGATGATAGATTGATAGATTATAGATAGGTAGGTAGATTATAGATAGATATAGATAGATAGATGATAGATTGATAGATTATAGATAGGTAGGTAGATTATAGATAGATATAGATAGATGATAGATTGATAGATTATAGATAGGTAGGTAGATTATAGATAGATATAGATAGATAGATGATAGATTGATAGATTATAGATAGATAGATAGATAGATAGATAGATAGATAGATAGATAAAAAATAAAAGGCAGAAATAAACCAACCAAGCATTATCTTTAACCAAAGGTCCACTCTCAACCTGGGCTCCACCTGATGGCTTCCCTTCAGCCAGTGACTGGAGACACCTGCACCTGGTTTCTGAGCCCCAGTCTTTGTTTAACAACCAGGGCCACAGGCAGGTGACTCCAGCCCTTACCACCTCCAAGGGAAGACAAGGATGGTAGCACCAGTCCTTCACAGATTTGAGGGGGACCTCATCGAAGGGCAGGAGCAGGTGCCTGGCCCATGCATTCTCTGCAAAGGTGGCACCTGCTGTCTGCAGGCTGTCACCAGCCCCAGTTCCAGTTGTTCTGTTCTCTCTATCCTAGGGCATCACTCTCAGTGCAAAAAGTAATGATTATAGCCAGGTGCTTTCTCTTTCTTGCAAACAAAAGAGAAAACGGAGGCTTGGAGAGAGAGACAGCTCGAAAAAGCAGGTTTCTCATCCAGGGCTCTTTGCTGAGGGCAGAGTCCCGGCTAAACCTCAAGGGTCTCCATGTCAGCTGCCAAATGTCTTTCAAAATACCCTGTAATTAGGCCTTGCATGGTCAAAATAATACTTAAGGACTCATGCATAATGGAGCACACCTGTAATCCCAGCTCTTGGGAGGCCAAGGCGAGCCAATTGGAGGCCAGCCTGGAGTATGCAGCAGATTAAAGGCTAGCCTAGGCAACTATAAGATTTTTGAGAATTTGCTGTGTATCTCAGACATCTGGCCAGGGGTTTCATGTCCTCTTACCACATTAAACCCCTTAAGAACCCTACCAAATAGAGAGGAAAATCAGCTCCATTTTACAAATTGAAAAACTGAGGCATGCCCGAGTCTAGGACGCATCTGCAGAAGACTCTTACCGTATGCCCACCCACCGACCCTGTGTTTTCCAACTCATATTTGCAAACATGTCTTCATAGAACCTAGTTAAGGAGACAGGGAAGCTAGCGTTTAGTGTTCCTTTAACAGATGGGTAAACTGAGGCTCCAAGAGCTAAAAGAAGCGCATAAATCCTTTGCCTTCTCTCCTTCAGCATGGCCCGCCCAAACTGCAAAGCCCAATCTGGAGCAGGGCTCCGTGCTTGTTTTATTTTTCGTTGTTCTGTTTTGATTTTGGTTTTTGAGATAGAGTCTCACTATTGTAGCCCAGGCTGTATTAGAAAGTCCACTCAATCCTCCTGTCTCGCTCGGTAATAGAGGCGTGCGCCATCACGTTCATTTCTTTGGTTTTCTGACAGTGAGTTGCCGAGGTTAAGCGCCACACACTTAACTCGATGTCATCACCAGGGTTGGTAGGTGGCCCAAGTTGACAGGGGAAATGGAGTGAGTCCCCTCAGCCTGCGCTGCCCTGCGCGTCACAGTCCACACTCGGAAGTGGGCGGCGAGCAGCCCCACGGGAGGCGCGGGCTGCAATTCCCACACCTCTCCCAACCTCGCCCTGCATCCCCGCAGGGTAAGCACAGGCCACCCGAGGGAGTCCGGGCACCGAGCCGCTCTCCGGCGCGGCGGACGCCTGCGGAGCCACCGGGACCCCGCGGTGGAGTGCGGGGCGCGCCCTCCGCCGACTGCGCCCCGGACCGCTGGGCTCCCAGGGCGGGGACGCACTTGGACGGGAGCTGCAATGGCAGCTGGGGACGCGACCGCCCTTATGCTGAAGGACCCGCTCCCTGCCTCGGTTTCCCTCCCCGGTACTGGGTGCGCCCGGATCTCGGCAGGCCGCGCTCGCCCTCCTCCAGACCCCCGGGCCCTACCTGCGCCGTGGCTCGGACTGTGGATCGAAGCGCCGCGGGGACCCCCGCCCTGCATCGTGGGGCCGGCTGCGCCCCGGACAGCGGTGACGGCGGTGACGGCGGCCGCGGAGGCGGCGGGAAACGGGCAGGGGGCCGAGCTGAGGGCTGGCTCCTTCCTCCTGCCCAGGACCGCCGCTTCCTCTCCAGCCTCGGCCCCTCGCACGCGCGCGCCGCCCCTCGCGGCTCCCAGACCGCAGCGCGCAGAAAGTTTTGCTTTTCACTTGGAGGAAACCAAAGAGGGGGAAGTGTGACGGGCAGTGTGGCCAGGGACCGAAAGATTGGGCGCTTCCCAGGCCCTGGGAGTGAAAGGCAGGGTGCACAAGAGAGGGACTTCTTTCCTACCAAGTCGGGTGAAGCGGGAAGGAAAGTGACAGATGACAGGTTGGGGTTTGGGAGCAGCTGTTAAGAATGACTTGAGAATCGCTGGCAGCGCGGGGCTGGCCAGGAGCACACAAGCCCTGGCCTCTGCCAAGCTCCTGGCAGCTGGCTCACCTCCACCATCTCTTCCCTTTGGCTGCTTTAGCAAAGCACCTGCCACAGGACAGCGGGTACAGGAAGTGCCAGTCAGGGGCCAGGCTCGTTCTAACCTCGCCTCTGAACCCGGAGGCAAAAAATAAACTGAACTGAGTGGAGTCAGCCCGAGGCCGGAGGCCTGGCTGCGGGTGGAGCAGGGGGCAGACTGGGACTTTGGGAAGAAGCATGGGAGAGTTTCTGCAGATAGGGAGGAACCTGTGACCGCTAGAAGAGAGACAAGGCCCTGGAGAGGTGGGGCAGGGCAGCCTCTAACCAGGAGCCTTCGGGTAAGCATGGGTGGATGCGGCTGAAGTTGATAAAGACATGAGCAGAGAGTCTGGATTTAGTGCAGTGGGTAACAGGATTGAAAAAGGCGCTGTGTCAGTGTCCTAGTTAGGTTTTCCTGTCAGTGTGACATAGCCTAGGGCCATGTGAGAAGAGAGATGTAGTCCATGATTGCCTAGATCAGATTGGCCTGTATCCTGTTTGTAAGAAACTTCTTGACAGTTAACTGGCCTTCAAAGGCCCAGCCCACTGTGGGCGGCACCATTACCCAGATCTTGAGCTATCCAAGAAAGCTAACTGAGCTGAAGCCCATCTATGAGCCAGCGGGCAAACAGCATCCGCTGTGGTCCCTGCTGTAACTGCTCCTGCTCGGCACTGAAGAGCTCTTGGTTGGAGGTTAATGCTGTGAGCTATAGCAAGCAGGACTGCCTTAGGATCCTGCCTTGACTCCTCTCAGTGATGGCCTATGATCTGAAGTGGTAAGCTAAAATTAACTCTCTCCTCCCCAAGAGGTATTCCATAGTAAATATAGTTGACTTGGCCAGCCTGCTCTAGAACACTCTCAGGTATACCTGACTCAAGGATAGCTAGAAATACCTCCAAATACATAGCATAACTGTCTTAAAACAGGGGCTAGAAAGCTGGCCTAACAGTTAAGAGCACAAACCATTCTTGCAGAGGACCGGAGTTCAGTTTCACAGCATCTATCCTGAGCAGCTCACAGCCACTCATAACTGCAGCTCCAGAGGACTGACCAGACATCCTCTGCTGGTCATCCCTGTCACACACACACACACACACACACACACACACACACACACACACAAACGCACGCACGGAGAAAAAGAGACAGACAGACACATATACAAAATGAAAATAAATCTTCTAAACCTTACAGTATTATCAGAATCAGATGTTTAAAACTCGGTTGCCACTTCATGAGCACCTGTACACACGCATGCTCACAGATACACACACATAAAGGTGAAGATGGGGGGATGGGGGGGCTGGAGAGATGGCTCAGGGGTTAAGAGCACTGACTGCTCTTCCAGAGGTCACGAGTTCAATTCCCAGCAACCACATGGTGGCTCACAACCATCTGTAATGGGATCCGATGCCCTCTTCACATAAAATAAATAAATAAGTCTTTTTTTAAAAAGTGAAGATAGTTTTGTCTCCTGTGAGTGCTCACCAGGAGGTGACCTCAGAGAGGACGGCATGTTCTGAGGATAGCAGCCAGTCTCTTTCTCCAGTTGCCCTATTGTTACCCCCATGGATTCGGGAACATGGTGACCAGGGCAGGCAGGGGTGTATGTGGTACATGAGCTCAGCAAACTAGATCTCTCTTCACCCAAGCCCACCCAGCCTTAGCAGCCACTGGTGCCTGTCCTGCCAGCAGGAAAGACAACACAGAGTCTCCAGCACAGCACTGCTCCCTGGTGGTCAGCCAGCTTCCTGGTGGCTGCTTCCTTATGTTAGCCACTTCCATCAGCAAAGGGGCAGAGCTGTGACCTTATTAAAATATGTCTCTCATAGGACATTCATGCTAAATCCCATGGCCCTTGGTTCATGCCTTGTATTCCCAGCACTTGGGAGACTTACAGCCACAAGTTCAAGGCCAGCCTGGACTACACTTATTTGTGTGTTTTAAAATAAGTTAACTGGTTGAGAGCATGAATATCTGAGGCCCTGCAGAGATCCTTGTCCACCCTTCTGGTGTGCCACACTCCATTGCTCCATGATGCGACCAACACAGCATCATGGTCCCGGGCCACACCCACAGCATCCCCTATCATGCTGACATTCGTAGACACTAGAATGCCCTTCTGGAGTCTCCATTACAGCCCCAGGGAAGTACAGTACCTGGAAGGGCCATTTGTATGTTCTGGAAATCATCACCCAGTGTGACCGGCTGGGTTCCTGGGTCCAGGAGTTGAGAGGCACTTCTGTTCACCTTGGAGGATCCACCTCACACTCTCGTGCCCTGACAGCCAGTGTTGTGGTGCTCCCCTACCTACACCCTGATGGGTGACACTGTATTGATTAAGGTTCTTAACTACAACTCGCCACAACCTGTACAACCCAAGTCAAGTACAAGGAGTTCACTGAGGATCCATGAAGTTCATGGAGACAGGAAGCAGGATTAGGCTGATACTCTCTGCAAAGACCTGAGTCAGCCTGAGGATGTCAGAGGCCCCAGCAGTCGTGTCGATGTTGCTACTCATTACACCTGACCTCACAAGTGTCTAACCCAGCCACATAGAGACCCACTTGGAGTCAACTCTAAACCTCCAGGAATGAGATCCTGTTGGGCCCAGTGGAAGTCAGAGCCTACGATGATGCATGCCTCCACGGTACCTAGACACAGGGGTGAGGGCTCTCTGTAAACAAAACAGCCATCCCCAAATGCATCTACACCAAATGTCACGGTGAGGACTAGCTTGCTACTTGCAAGCAGACAAGGGACGCCTTTAGTTCTTGTCTGCTTTTGACTCACATTCTGGATGCTGAGGTATCTAAGTGTAAACACAAAGGCTTACTGAGCACACAACAAGGAGATCTTGCTCTATCAATAATTTAAATATTACTGGGAAGCTCTTTTCTCTTCTTCACAAGGGCACAGGTGAGGCAGTCTTAAAGAACTGGCTGATATGTAAGGCCATAGCCCAGAGTCTGGCCAACCAATGGCCAAGCCTGTGTTGCTCTGTGTATAAAAATTGTATATCCAGACATCATATGTGCGTGGACTGTGCATATTAAAATCTGCGGCGCGCCTCTGCAGCCAGAAGCCAGGAACTCAGAGGACAAAACGTAGACCACTTTTCCAAGTCAGTGAATTCTGAAAATCATACTTGAGAATACGGGACTCTCTTAGGTGTGGTTAGATAACAGGTTGCCCTTGTTAAGCGCTGCCTGTGAGCCTGGTACTACTTGTTCTACCCTGATCAAGTTTGTCGTATTTGTTTCACCTTTACAGACAACTGGGGCAGGGGACTAGAGCTGGCTGGAGTTCTTGTAAGAGACACAGCAACATGTGTGGCCAGAGAGTAGAAACCCAGAAGAGCATCTGAAGGGAGCCAGTTGACACTAAAAGACCAGAAACCCATCCCCACCTACACGACACATGGCAAACAGTGCGTGTGCCCCGACAACGTGACATGTGAGCAGCCACACAGAAAGCGTGACCTAGGAACGGCCGTGAGCTTCCTTTAGTTTATTCCCTTTTTAAGGGTTGTGCTATCTTTCCTTTCCTGTCTCTTTACATTCATTAATTCATTCATCCATTCATTCATTTTGGGGTTTTCAGGGCACATACATGCTACAACATGCATGTGGAGGTCAGAGAATAACTCTCAGGAGACAGCTCTCTCTTTTCCTTTGGTTTTTTTCTAGACAGGGTTTCTCTGTGTACTCCTGGCTGTCCTGGAACTCACTCTGTAGACCAGGCTGGCCTCGAACTCAGAATTCCGCCTGCCTCTGCCTCCCAAGTGCTGAGATTAAAGGCATGCGCCACCACCGCCCAGCTAGCTCTCTTCTTCTAACACGGGGTTTTCTCAGATGGGGTTCAGGTCATCAAGCAGGTGCCATTACCAACTGCCTGACTCTCTCAGGCACAAACAATCTCTACTTCTCCCAGCGTGTTCCTGGTGCAGCCCTTTGTCCTGAAGCACAAGCACCTGGAAACCTCAGCAGGTGCCCCGGGATTCGGATCAATCACTGTAACACAGAGCATCAGACCCAGGCGATCAGGCTGCGGCGGAAGGTAGGTGCCCAATCGGCAGGCTGCACAGTCTGAGCTAAACAATCATCACATGTATTTGCTTCTCTATAGTGAGACCTATAGGCTATGTATCGGTCATGTATGTCCTGCATTTTTCCTACATAGCATCCCCTCCCCCAGCTGTGTCCCACCCACCGTGGGTGGGAGGAGACAAGGTGGGTGGGAGGAGACAAGGTGGGTGGTGAGAACCCGGCCTGGCAGGTGATAAATTCACTTTCCTCCTGGGGTCTAAACTCTTTGAGAAGCCTCTTGCCCTCTTCATCCAAGCAGCCTCCAGCTGAAGCCTGTGGGAGTGTGCTAGCTAGATTGGGATTGTTATCAGAGGCAGATTTATTATCCCTCAAGGGTCCTGTGCATCCTGGTCCAGCAAAGACAAACAGCCCGGGGCATTCCCAACTCACTCCCGGGCTGGTGTAAGAAAGCTCCACACGGAGAACAATGGCAAAGGTCTAGACAGTTCTGAGAAATTTAATCATCTAAGGGAGAGCGTTTCTTTTTAAAAAATAAAATAAGCTTTAATGAATTGGAGAAGAGTAATCTATCTTTGTACTGGCTGGTTTTGTGTGTCAACTTGATACAAGCTGGAGTTATCACAGAGAAAGGAGCCTCCCTTGAGGAAATGCCTCCATGAGATCCAGCTGTAAGGCATTTTCTCAATTAGTGATCAAGGGTGGGAGGGCCCAGAGCTTTGTGGGTGGTGCCATCCTTGGGCTGGTAGTCCTGGGTTCTATAAGAAACCAAGCTGAGCAAGCCTGGGGAAGCAAGCCAGTAAGTAACATATCTCCTTGGCCTCTGCATCAGCTCCTGCTTCCTGACCTGCGTGAGTTCCAGTCCTGACTTCCTTTGGTGATGAACAGCAATGTGGAAGTGTAAGCTGAATAAACCCTTTCCTCCCAGCTTGCTTCTGGGTCATGATATTTTGTGGAGGAATCGAAACCCTGACTACTAGGACAAGGTCAGAGACTCAGCTACACCACACATCCCTAGGCAGCTGGGTGTCCTGGACTTGAGCTGTAGCCTGATGCAGTGACAGGTGGTGGGGACATGCTCAGTCAAGTTCCCATCATCTGAGTCATCTGGCCAGAATCCATCTCACCCCATACTGTTGGTATATTTTGGTATCCTGGAACTTAGGGGACAAGTCCCTTCTGAGGTGATCCATCCAAGCAAGGCTTGGTGCCCGCCGGGAAATCTGACAAACCCCTGGGTTTCATCTCCAGTACTACATAAACCAGACATAGTGACACACACCTCTAGGTCAGCTTTCAGGAGGTGAAGACAACGGATCAGTTTAAAGTCATCTTCAGCTACAAAGGAGGTCTGAGGCCAGCCTACGCTACAAGAAACCCTGTCTCAAAAAAGCTCAGTCAGGGTTACTAGTTCCTTTTGTGTTTCAACACCTTTCCTGGGAGGCCTGGTGAGGCTCATGAGATTCTCTGAAGCTTATAGAGAGGTCAAAGTTAATTGTGGCACCTCACTGGGTACTGTGGCAGCACATCTAGGGCCCAGGCCAAGCCTGTGGGGTCCTCAGGTCTTAGGAAGATACACAGACACATAAATATGACCAAGGGGCTGGAGAGATGCTCAGGGGTTAAGGGCACAGGCTGCCCTTCCAGACAGAGAACTGGATTAGCTTTCCATCACACACATGGCCTCTGACAACTGCCTGTAACTCCAGTTGCATTTTCTGTTCCCCAAGGGTACTGCGTGCACACGGTGCCGAGACTTACACACAGGCAAAACACCTAGGCACATAAAATAAAAGTAAATACATACATAATTTTACGTAACATAATTTTTTAAAAAGTATTGTGAGTTCAGAAGTCTGTAAGGGCACATTCACAGCAGAGGACTTCTAGAGAAGAGGAGAGAGAGAATTACAAAGGACACACAAACTGTAGGAAACCGACTTTAAGCAGAAAGCGGCTAGAAAGCAGCTATCATCTTTGCAGCCATCTTGAACCATTTACCCTGATAGAGACTTGGTTTTTCAGCAGCCTACAACAGCTGAGCACACTCTAACAAATATCTTGTTTATCCCACATAGCTTGTTTTGCTGTTTAGTGACCCCAGCTGCATAGCGCATGTGGTAAAATGTCTTCACCTGTATTCTCCTGCTCGTGCTTATAAATACCCAGGATTCCCTTGTAATAGGGTTAAGATATATATGAGTCAATACAGTTAAGAGGAGTGAACAGGAGTGAATATTCGTTAGTAGAGAGTCAAGAGGAGTCAAAGAGGAGAATAAAGAAGTAACCAGACTTGACTACAGACCCCCTGGTTTGTCATTATTCTTCGAGTCTTCCCCCTACTCTCTCTCTTGCTAAACCCTGACCCGTGGACCGGAGGAGCAGCAACACAGGCCGGAACATTTTGGCCCCCAAGCCAGCCAGAGTATGGTCCGCAACATTTTGGCGCCTGACGTGGGGCTCCAGTAAGAGAGCCACAACAACAAAGCGTTGACAGATGACTGAAGAAACCTTGGAAATGTGACCGTCTGGGAAGTGGATCTTCAGTCTCATGTATCTTCCAGGTTAGATAAGGCTGTCTAACAACAATCACTTTAGATGTCTCCTTACTCAGTCTCACTGCATGGAGTATCCCTTGCCATAACTGCCAAAAATTAAACCCCTTCAGAATTTTCCCTAGTTGTAGTTTGGTTTGAAGTTTTCAAAGCAGTATCTTACCCTGTTAGCCCAGGCTGGCTTAGATCTCATTATGTATCCCAAGGTGGCCTTGAACTCAAAGCAATTCTCCTGCCTCAGCACCCCAACCACAAAAAGTCCCTATTTGTACTTTTAAAAATTTTGGTTTTCTTCTTTTCTACATGCAGTACTGAAGTCAAATGTGTGTGCGTGTGTGTATAGTATGTGAGTATATGTGTGTGTTGTGTGTATGTGCAAGTATGTGTATACGTGTGTGTGTGTGTGTGTGTGTGTGTGTGTGTGTATAGTATGTGAGTATATGTGTGTATGTGTGTGGGGGTGTATATGTGTGTATTGTGTGTGTGTGTGCGCGCACGTAGTTTTTTACATTTATTTAGCTGTAGGGGAGGTACTGTGCTATAGAACTAATGTGAAGAGGAAGTAAATTTGCCAGGGATCAAATCAGGTCATCAGACTTATATAGTTACATTTTTAAAGAATTCTGGGACTTTGGTTTCATTTTTTAAAAAAAAATCCACCAGGCAGTGGTGGCACACGCCTTTAATTCCAGCACTTGAGAGGCAGAGGCAGGCGGATTTCTGAGTTCGAGACCAGCCTGGTCTACAAAGTGAGTTCCAGGACAGCCAGGGCTACACAGAGAAACCCTGTCTCAAAAAACAAAAAAAAAAAAAAAAAAAAAAAAAAAAAAATCCACAAATATAAGAATGTACTTTCGTTTTAATCCCAGGTGTAGGAAGTGAAGCCGCTTCGGACTGTGATCTGCCTTGTGCACTAGCAGAAGCATGGATTTGCCAGCTGCAGACAGTTTCTGCAATTGTGTGACATTTGGAATTCTGGGAACTTTTCAAGGGGTACAGAAATGCTAGGGCCCCGAGAGATATGGTCAGAGGTTGTTGGTGATCTGGGGGTACAGGGTGTGTGTGTGAGGTTTATTAATAGCTGTGGTCAAGGAAAAAACAAAAGGAAGGAAAATAGATTTAGGGATTTTCCTAATTCCTCTCTCCCTCTGTCCTTGTTTCTCTCCTATCTAATGTTAGGGGGTGAAACAAGGTGTGGGAGGGGAGGGCAGAGATAAAAGGTGGGAAAGAGGAACCCACAAAGTAACACAGACCAGCTATAGATTTGAAGATTGAACAGCAACTGACTTTGCCTACTAAGCCCTTTCACCAGCCCCTTCTATCTTTCGATAGGATCCCTTTAAAGTTTTTAATGTTTAAATGCATATTATAATACTATCATACAAAAATAACAAGACAAAAACATGGGTTTTTTGTTTGGTTTTGGTTTTGTTGTTGTTGTTGTTGTTGTTGTCATTGTTGTTTTGTTTTGAGACAGGGTTTCTCTGAGTAGCCCTGTCTGTCCTGGAACTTGCTCTGTAGACCAGGCTCAGGGATTCTCCTACCTGCCTCCCAAGCACTGGGATTAAACGCCCTAGAAAGTGAAGGGACACAGTGAGAGAAAACTGGAACTGACCTTCTGCTAGTTCACACATTTAGTGCAGGGTTTTTTTTTCTGGGGGCGGAGTGGTCTTGAACCCACAGAAGTCTACTGCTTATGTTTGCATGTGTTGGACCTAAGACAGTGAGCTACTACACTCAGATAGTATTTTCAAAATTCAAATTAGGCAGAAAACAGACTAAACTAAGCCATCCTGAAGGATGTTGGTTCCTGATAGGATATTGTTCTCCTTTCAACATTTTAAAAGAAAACATAAATTAACAAATGCAATTTTTTCTTTTTTTGCTTATATAAAAATATTTTTAATACAATTTTTTTGCTTATATAAAAATATTTTTTTAATGACTAAAAGGGACAGGGTTTCTCAGAAGTAGCCACAAGGAGGCAGAAGTTGACTAAAATATCCTGCGTCAGGCAGTGTCCTCCCCTGTGACCCTTCCTTACAGGAGTTGCTGGAATATTATAGTGACAATTTTGGAATTCTTGGTTTTCTTTTAAAACTGCTGAAATACTGTAAGAATGTGTTTTTATTTTAACCCCGGGTGTGGAATATGGAGCTACTTCAGATTGTCCACAGAGGATGACTGTGATTTGCCTCGTGCTCTAGAAGGAGCATGATTTTGTCAGATTCGTAGTTTTCAAGATTGCGTGATGTTTGGAATTCTGGGGACTTTTCAGAGGGTATATAAATGCTACCGCTGGCTAAGAGAGGCAGGGTGAGTTGTTGGTTTGTTGTTGTTGGTTGGGGTTTGTTAAGTGGTCTGGGCAAAAAAGAAACAACAAGACAAAATAGATACACATCTGCTGGCACCTGGCTTCCACCCAGGCTCTCTCTCAGCCTGTGCAGATGGAGCCTCAGCATCAATGTCTCGCCTTCCTGGGAAGCAGAATGAGACTGAAGGCAAATGGTTGGTAATGAAGGCTCAGATAAGTGGAGAAGCTTCAGACACTGACTCCAGTACCACACACACACACACACACACACACGCACACACGCACACACACACACACACACACACGCAAAAGGGAGACAACTGGGAGAGAAGGGCCTGGCTTTTCCTCCAGAGCAGTGTGAGCCCATCTCTAGTCCAGGAAAGAGAAGCTAGCCAACTTCTGCACCAGAGGGAAGAAAGTCACTTTTGGGATCTCTTTTGCACATTGGTCTGTGCCATAGAATACAGCAGATGCTCAGAAAAGACCTACGAGTTCAACTTGTCCCCAAATCCACATTCACAGAATGGGCAAAAAGAAACTTCCTGGTCCTTAGATATTTCCTAAGCAGACACAACAGGGGAAACTCTCAATGGAAATGAAACCAGGCAGACTCAGCGGTGGCATACAGTTGCAGGTTGATTTTGAGATCCTGGTCAGCCTGAGACTCATAGGCAGATTCGGGGAAAGCATCCCTGCTAGGACACAGTGTCTCATGGGTAAAAACATGGAGACCAAAACAAGCAAACATGTAAAAGAAGACATTTAAGTCAGAAAAGCAAACAGCTGCAGCCCAGAAGGAATTTCTTCCTAGAAATGTAATCTGGGAAAATGTGTGTGTGTGTGTGTGTGTGTGTGTGTGTGTGTGTGTGTGTGTGTGTGTGTG
>JANHMN010000018.1:48482937-48520133 GCA_030674055.1 Rhabdomys pumilio | reverse complement strand
GTGTGTGTGTGTGTGTGTGTGTGTGTGTGTGTGTGTGTGTGTGTGTGAAGTTTAGTGACCAACATTGTATGTCTTCCTCAAATACTCTCAACTTTATTATTTATTTATTTGTTGTTTTCTTTTGTTTTATGTTTGAGACAGGGTCTCACTCGGTAGTCCTGGCTGGCCTGGAACTTGCTCTGTAGACCAGGCTTGCCTGAAACTCACAGAGATCCACCTGCCTCTGCCTCCCAAGTGCTGGGATTACAGATTTGTGCCATTACACCCAGCATAATTTTTCTTTCTTTGTTGTGTTTTGTTTTGTTTTGTTTTGTTTTGTTTTGCTTTGCTTTGCTTTGCTTTGTTGAGACACCATTTCTGTGTAACCCTGGCTGTCCTGGAACTCAGTATGTAGCCCAGGCTGGCCAGCAAGCCACCAGAATCCTCCTGTCTCCACCTTCCCCAGGCTGGTTACAGAAACTCATTTTACACAGGTGCTAGAAGTCGAACTCCGGTTGTCATATTTTACCAACTGAGCCATCTCTCTCAAGCTGCTGAGAAAATATTTTAATAGAAACCCCAAAACCCACAAAAGTAAAAATGCAACCCTAAATACTTGATTAAGTAGCAATTCTAATATGTCAATTTAAAGATCAGATCACTACCAATACTGAGAAAAATCAGGGGCTGGCTGGCTGAGCAGCTGGGAGTGCTTGCTACCCTTGTGTCAGATTGGAGTCTGGCTCCTTGTACCCACATGAAGAAGGCTATAACTCTATCTGCAGGCCTCCTCTGGGTACCTGCACTTATGTGCACACAGGAACACACACAATTTTTTATGATTTATTTATTTTATTTTATTCACATGCATCCTGTGTGTAAGGGTGTCACAGTCCCAAGAACTGGGTTACAGACAGTTGTGAGCTATCATGTGGTACTGGGAATTGAACCTGGGACCTTTGGAAGATCAGTCAGTGCTCTTAACCACTGAGCTATCTCTCCAGCCCACACAACTTCTTTTAAGTGAGAAGGTTTCTGACATTTTTAGATCTGACTATCAGGCTCATTGTAGGAAACAGACCAAGCAGAATATTGCTTTTCTGTTAATGTGTGCCAATATGAAATTTAGAAAAAATAAATGTGCTTTTATGATGTTGACCAAGAATTCATCTCTCAGCTAACATGCCAGCTACAAATGTAGCCCAGGACCTACTTGGGCTTTTTGTTTGTTTGTTTCTTATCAGAACCTCTGGGTCTTACAGTTGCCACTATAGAAAAAAAATATATTTCCAAATGAATTATTAAATTTCATTCACTAACTAAGGATTATTCCTTATTAGCAATAATGGTGACTCTTACCTGTCATCAAAGCCCTCAGAAGACTGAATGCTGAACCCAGTTACTGTATCAGACCCTGATCTGAATCAAAACCAAACAATAAAAATTATTTTAGAGTAAAGGGATGGCTCAGTGGTTAAGGGCACTGGCTGCTCTTGCAGAGGACCTGGTTCAAATCCCAGCTCCCCGTGGGGGCTCACAACCATCCAAAACTCCAGTTCTAGGGGATTCAATGCCCTCTTCTGACTATTTGAGCACCAGTCATGCATGTGGTGCATATATATACATGCAGAAAAAGAAAAACACATGAAATAAAATAGTTCTAAATATTTCTATAAGACTGTTTTATAACAAAAGTCACAATGTTTATATTTTGTTCCAAAACTTAAGGGTCTGATAAAATGTTCATAAATGCATAAATGTCCTTTGACAAAACAAAAGGCTGTTGCCATGGAAGCCCCCATTCTTGACAGTCGTGGCACAGAGTCCCGCTTACTAAGACATGGCAATCCATCCTTTCTAGTAGAAACCTGCCTTCCTAATAGAGAATAAAAAATAAAGTGTCTGCTGCTCCTGCTGCTGTTCACATGGAAAGACAACTGAGCCTCCTGGGGTAAGATCTAAAACCTGAGACCCCAGGAGCTGGTGAAGGTCAGGGCAGCGGCTTACAAAGCCAGCTGAACCATGCCTTCTCACAGCACTGTGTACACAGAAATTAGAGACTGGACAGCAAGCTCCTGGAACCACTTGTCATTGAAAGGTCCCCTGCACCTCTCCGACAGGATGGAGGGCTGACCAGGAACTATGAGGACCCAGAGACCCCCAAGCTCTTAACTGAAGTACCTCCACCTTTCCCCAAAGCTCTGTGCTTTAATATATTGATATATTGATATATACGCAGGCTGGACCTTACCCCTATCATCCTAGCACCTGGGAGATTGATGCAGGAGGAGTGCCATAAGTTTGGGGCCACCCTGGGCTACATAGCAAGTACCAGCCAGAGCTACATAGCATGATCCAGTCTCAAAAAACAAGCCAACAATGCCCACAGACAGCACATGACACTACTCATCCAATCAAAACACTGTCACCAAGTCTGATGACCTGAGCTCTGACTCCAGGACCAGGGGCTGAAAAGAAGAAAACTGATTCTTATATGTTGTCCTGTGACGTCCACACGAGCACATGGCAGGGAGGGACAAACACTTACAGAAATCTATTTTACCACTTCTAAAACAGAGATTGCTCATAGGAAACTTATTGTGATTATAATAGAGCAAGGGAAAAACTAAGTCGAAGTGTGTGTAGTGTGTATGTGTTTTGTGTGTATGGTGTGTGTGTGGTATGTATGTGTGGTTTGTGTATGTGATATGTTGTATATTGTATGTAATGTGTGTATATGTGGTGTGTGTGTGTGGTTTATGGTATGTGATGTGTGTATGTGTGTGGTGTGGTATATATGTGTGTGCGTGTCTGTGTGGTGTGACGTGTATGTTTTCTGTGTGTGATATGTGTGTGATGTGTGTGGGGTATGTGGGGTGTGTATGTGTGGTTTGTGTGTGTTGTATGTGTATGGTAAAGGTATGTAATGTGTGTATATATGGTATATGTTTGTGGTTTATGGTATGTGATGTGTGCGTGGTGTTTGGTGTGTGTTTGTGTATGTGTGTGGTGTGGTATATGTGTGTGGTGTGGTGTAGCATGTGTGTGTGATGTTTGTGGCATATATGTGTGGCATGTGTATGTATATTTTCTGTGTGTGATATGTGTGTGGTATATGCTATGTAATATGTGTGTGGTATGTGTGATGTGTGTGTGTGGTGTGTATGTGTGGTTTGTGTGTGTCGTATATGTGTGGTATGTGGTATGTAATGTGTGTATGTGGTACATGTTTGTGGTTTATGGTATGTGATGTATGTGTATTTGTGAATGTGTGTGTTTGTGTGTGTGTGTGTGTATGAGAGAGAGAGAGAGAGAGGGGGAGGGAGAGAGAGAGAGAGAGAAAGAGAGAGAGAGAAAGAGAGAGAGAGAGAGAGAGAGAGAGAGAGAGAGAGAGAGAGAATTCACCACTCTCTACTTGGCTGGACCAGCTGGCAAGAGAGGCACTTACCACTCACTTTCCCTCAGTGCTAGTAAACAGACACTTGGCTTTTTAGGTGGGTGTTGGGGATCCAAACTCAGGATTCTCATATTTGTGTGACTGACAACTTCACTCACAAAACTCCCTCCCAGTCCTACAGTCCTAAGTTACATGTCGATCTTTCCAAGAAAAGTGAGCAATACACTGATAATTTTAAATTAATATATCTTACCTGTAGCAAAAAAAAAATTCCCTCTCTCTCTCTCTCTCTCTCTCACACACACAGAGTCCCTGAATGATACCCAGACTAGCCTTGAAGTCACAATCCTGCCTCAGCATCTTGAACTGAGATTACAAGCACAAGTCACCATGCCTGACATAACATATCTTTTTCTTTTTTTTTTTTTTTTTTTTTTTTGGTTTTTCAAGACAGGGTTTCTCTGTGTAGTCCTGGTTGTCCTGGAACTCACTCTGTAGACCAGGCTGGCCTCGAACTCAGAAATCCGCCTGCCTCTGCCTCCCAAGTGCTGGGATTAAAGGCACCACCACCGCCTGGCTGACATAACATATCCTTAAACACAACAAAAGAGATAAGGACACAGAAAAGATCGTGTGTTCAGATAGGAGAACTGGCCAGAAAATTCGAGTTGTTAAACAAAAACAAACAAAAACGTGTTAATTTGGAGGGGAATGCATGTGATCTCACACTTCTTTCCAAGGAGGATAGAGATCAGTGAGCAGCTGGCTTAAGGGACTGGAGCCATGCAGTAGTGGAGGAATCCCCCAGGGTACTCTAGCTCTGCAGTAGTGGAGAAATTCCCCAGGGCACTCAAAGGCTCGTCTGAGAAGTCAAGGGCTTCGTGAAGAAGCAGATCCCCATTCCAGGAATGAGGTCTCAGCATGGAAAACACAGAGCCTATGTGCAAAGAAATGATACCCTAATTAAATAGAGAGGTCAGAGACCAGCTTGGCAACTGGAACAAAGAAAATTTGACATCGAAACTCTTTGGCCTTCTTTCCTAAAGTGAAGTCGGAGCTAACCAGCTTTCAAGATTTTTCCGGGTTTTCTTTTTTCTTTTTTTTTCTTTTTTTTTTTTTTCCACTGTGGTGAGACAAAGGAATACACTTAAGATAAAAACCAGATGTGAACGTTTGCTGGTCTCTTGTCCTTGTGCTTCTTAATTATAGCTGTGATTCAGCATCCCGGGGCTGGGGAAGAGGGGGCTGCTGAATCTTGTTCCCTGTGGCTTAATGTTGGTATTTGAGGCTTAAATATGAGCCCAGCTGGATCCTTCCTGAGTCTAATGCAGTTCACTGTGCTGAGCATTCCTGACTTGCAGGTGCTTTTGGCTGCTCTCACAGTATGTTAGAAAACAATTCTGTAAAGATTTTTTTAAAAATCAGGGGGCTATAGAAATTCCATCGGGCCTTTTAAATTAATACTGGGCCTACCCATATGGGTGCCGCCATCAATTTCCTGACAAGGCCGTGACTGCTGCTCAGCATTTGGCTTCAGGGACTCCAGAGGAAATCACTTCTGTATGTCCCCTATGGCTGTGACATCAGGAGGAGCACAAGGACAAGCAGGACCACCCAGGTTCTTTCGGGACCTCCATCTGATTGCTTGAGAATCTTGAACTCACATTTGTCGGCCAGCAGTTGCTGAGTGATACATTTAAAACTACATTTGTAATCCATCGGTTGCTGAATGATACATTTAAAGCTACACAGTAACCAGCAAATGCAGAGAAGAAAGGGCTTTGTGCCCCCTGGAGGCTGGTCAGGCTTAGTCAAGACCCCAACAGAGAGGGGGCATTTGTGAACAGGAAAGGCAGAAAGATAGACTTAGGAATAAATTTATGTTCATGTCAGCACATTCATTTCCTGTTCTTCCTTACTCAAAAGGGTTAACTGCAGGTGATTAAAAGCATCATCAGACACCTCTGAATCATTTGTACCTTCAGGTTTGGGGTTTTTCCGGGGAGGAGGCCAGGTTATGTTTATTGTAGCTTGTTTTAGACAAGGTCTCACTATAGAAGGTCTAACCTAGAACTAGCTATGTAGACCTGGCTGACCTCTCACATTCATAGAGATCCTCCTGCTGCTACCTCCCACGTGCTGGGATTAAAAGTGTGAACTGCTACACACAGCTTTCTCCTGGTTTTTATACAAACAGTTCTTCCCTTTCATAACTAGCTGGGGGACTAGGGGAGAAGGGATGTTGGGGGGATGGGGAGGAGGCAGGAGCAGTGGAGCTGGTTCTGTTTGTAAAGTGCTTGTGGTAGGGGCCTGTAGACCTGAGCTTGCCCCGCCTCCAGCACCATGTTAAAACAAAATACAAACAAACAACACCAATCTTGTTGGCCAGGCTTGTAGTCCCACTGTGGAAGCAGACAGTGGATCTGTCTCCTAGGTAGCCAACCTTCCTCGCCAGCCCCAGGCCAGTGAAGAATCTTATCTCAAAACAAAAAGAAACTAGGGCCTAAACCAGAGATGATGCTGCAGTCTTTAATCTGTGCACTCAAGGATTGCTGTGAGCTCCAGGAAATCTTGGTCTACATAGTGAGTTCCAGGACAGCTAGGGCTACATAGTAAGACCCTGTCTCAAAAAAGATAAACAAAACAAGAAACAAAGGTCCCAGGAGCCACCTCTGGCTGACTCATTTGTACCTACACATATGAACACATATGCACAAACACACACATGTTCACACATAGTAAATGGACAGGATCTGGGTGTGGTGGTCCATGCATGTACTCCTAGCTTTCAAAAGCTGAGGCAGATGGATTGTGAGTGACTCTGGCTTAAAAAAAAAAAACAAAATCACACATACAAACACACATACATACACACACACACATATACACATACATACACACATATACATATACCCATATACACATATACACATACACACATACATACATACATATACATACATACACACACATACATACATACACACATACATGCACACACATACACACATATACACATACATACACATATATACATACATACACACACATATACATACACACACATACATACCCACACATATACATACACATACATACATACACATACATATACATACACATACATACACACACATACATACACACACATACATACATACATACACATATACACATAGACTCACACATACACAGGCCAGGCCTCTAGGTGTTTCTGTAGTATAAATCTGCACAAGCATTAAACTTCTGTGTCATGGAGGATTTGAGGAAGCTTTTTATCTCAGTCAGTGTCTCTTCATGATTCTCCCTAGAATTCCAAATTTACCAAGTCTGCAAAAGTTATAAACTCGGTCATGTTAACTGGCGACCATTCCATAACAATCTCTGGGGAATCAATGTTCTACAGTCTCTCCCTGTGGACTCCCTAAACTTTATGGAGCACAGACTAGACATTATCTAGCACCTACAAGGCTAGGCTCTAACTTGCCCACACCACAACTCTTCTTCCATTCTTCTGGTCTTGTTAAAAAATTTTCATTCTCAGAAGTCACAATCAGGACTGACTGATTTGGGCAAGCACTCAGGCATGCCCCACACAGACGTTCATCTCCATGTAGCCACACCACAGAGATTACACTCGATCCTCTGTCCCTGGAGGATCTGTCCTAAACTACCCCCAGGCAGTTCCTGGAAGCTCTATCCATAGACCTATCTCCTTACCAACACTCTAGCTGTGGGACACAGGATTGCACCACAGCTGGGGACCAGGTGCTAAAGTCATGAAGAAAGATGAAGCCCTTGCTCCCTGGCGGTGGCATTTGGGAACCCAGCTGTCCTTCCCCAGCAGCTTCTAGTGACCCTTGTTTTTTATTAAAATTAATTCCGAATGGCTTTAATCAGGTAAGACTAAACAAGTGCCAAACCTTGAGTGGTCCGTTATGTCTGGACTTTTTATATGCAGTGCATGTGATGGAAGAAGGCAGGGATTCCCAGCCGTGTGAATCTGAGTGATCTGAGGGAAACAGGGACGGCACCGGTTGCAGTCCCTGAAGAGATGGGCTCTGAGGGCTTCTTGCAAAGCTTACCCAGTCAGCATGCCCTCTCTCCCTGATGCTTAATGAATGGTATGATAAAAATCAATACCTGCTGCCAAATCTAAAAGAGTCCTTGCTGGACAGTTACAACAGAATCTCTATTTGATAAGACTTAGCTTCTTAAAACTATCTGAGTGGGGAAACATAGTAACCTGAAGCCACAAGTCAGCCAGCCTTGACCACGTGATAAGTTTTAGGCCAAAATGAAAGGCCCTGTGGTATGACTATCCCACACTAGGAAATGCTTTGCTGTCCTTTGGGCGACCAGCCTCCTGATGAGAAAGTGTCCTTGTGAGCCTTGACTCTGGCCTCCACCAGACTGCATGGCACAAGCTAGTTACTGTCTCCAGGTTTGTTTTCAGTGTGTTCTTCTCCATCGTTCCTGCCTGCGCCTGGCTCCTCCACAGCCTGTGATCTGAACAGTGTTTGTCTCCACTTGGGATGAATGCTGACCATCCTAGCTCTGAGACCCAGGCTAGCTCAGGATGAAGAGTTTGCACAGAGCAGAAGTTAAGGGCAGAAAGAGAGAGAGAGAGAGAGAGAGAGAGAGAGAGAGAGAGAGAGAGAGAATCTATTCTTCAACATCTCTTTGTCTACCTCCTGAAAGTACAAAACCAAGAGACAGTGGCGGCCATGGTGGGGGATGGGCATGCTCAGTGTTCTAGCCTCAGGCTGACCTCTATGTCAGCTTTGTAGGGACGATTCTTCAGTGTGTGTCTTACTCGGGGTCACTGTTGCTGTGCTGAAACAACATGACCCAAAGCAACTTGGGGAGGAAAGGGTTTATTTATAATTCATATAACAACAGTTACATCATCAAACGCTGAAGGGAAGAACTCACACAGGGCAGGAACTTGGAGCAAGAGCTGATGCAGACAAGGCCATGGGGGAGTGCTGCTTACTGGCTTGTTCCTCATGACTTGCTTGGCCTGCTTTCTTATAGAACCTAAGACCACCACCCATAATGAGTTGGGCCCTCCCCATCAGTCACTAATTAAGAAAATGCCCTTACAGGCTTGCCTATAGCCAGATCTCATGGAGGTATTTGGTGGTGGTGGTGGGGAGATGCTTTTTTGTTGTTGTTAAGATGTGTGTGTGTGTGTGTGTGTGTGTGTGTGTGTGTGTGTGTGTGTACACTGTCATTGTTCTCAGACACACCAGAAGAGGGCATCGGATTTCATTACAGATGGTTGTAAGCCACCGTGTGGTTGTTGGGAATTGAATGCAGACCCTCTGGAAGAGAGGTCAATGCTCTCCCGCCCCACAGAGTTATTTTTTAATTCAGGTTCTCTCCTTTCTGATGACTCTAGCCTGTGTCAAGTTGGCATAAACTAGCCAGCACAATGTGTATACATGTGTGTGCATGTTCATTGTACGTGCAAGTGCAGGGCATGTGTGCATAACAACCTCATGTTACTTGTCATGGGCATCTATGGAGACAGTCCCTCACTGACGGGGAACTTGCCAAGTAGGCTAGGCTAGCGGGCCAATGAGCCTCCAGCCTGTCCCCACCTCTCCAGAGCTGAGATAAAATTGGCTTTTTCCACATGGGTCTGGGGATCAAGTCCTATGCTTGCAAGAAAAGCACTTTAGAGACTGAGCTAAGTGCCCCAGCCCCCTTTTCAGCATGATTCTTGCTGTCTTCCTCTGTGAATTCATGTCTCCAGTGTCCCTGAGCCTGGTTAGGCATTTTCTGGGACCTTTCCTATGGGTGTTCCTGACCCAGCCTTTCTGCCCCAACACTGTCCCTCAACACTGAGTCATCCAGCTGACACACTCGAGAAAGAGGCTTCTGCCTTGCTGTACTTTAGAGGTTCGGTAGCTTGAACAACAGAAGCGCTTTTGAATACCGTCCCCAAATCCCTGCAGCGTGTGTCTTTAGCAACTCCCATTCTTCTCACCCTGAAGCTCCCAGTGTACAGGTTGGAGGATTTCACACAAAGCATAAGTGTGGTGGTTTGAATGTGCTTGGCCCAGGGAGTGGCACCATTAGGAGGTGTGGCCTTGTGGGAGTAGGTGTGGCTTTGCTGGAGGGAGTGTGTCACTGTGGGTGTGGGCAATGAGACCCTCCTCCTAATCACGTGGGAGCCAGTCTTCACCTAGCAGTCTTCAGATGAAGATGTAGAACTCTCAACTCCTGCACCATGCCTGTCTGGACATTGCCATGCTCCCACCTTGATGATAATGGACTGAACCTCTGATCCTGTAAGCCAGCCCCAATTAAATGTTGTCTTTATAAGAGTTGCCTTGGTCATGGTGCCTGTTCACAGCAGTAAACCCTAACTAAGACACTAAGGCATATTATTCTTTGTCTTTATTTGTGAGGTGTATTCATCTCTCTCTCTATCTCTCTCTCTCTCTCTGCCTCTCTCTCTCTCTGTCTGTCTCTGTCTGTCTCTGTCTGTCTCTCTCTCTCTTTCTCCCCCCCTCCCCCCGTGTGTGTGTGTGTGCATGTGCGTGTGTGTGTGTGTGTGTGTGTGTGTGTGTGTGTGTAAGTTCTCATCCATGCAGCCACATGTACAGGCCAGGAGTCGATGCTGGCGTATCTTCCACTTTGCTTTTTGAGACAGGATTTCTCACCAAACTGGAGTTTGCCATTTCCACTAGACCAGCTAGTGAGTGAGCTCCTCTGACCTACTTTGTCCCTACACACAAGCATTGGGCTTACCTGACTTTTCATGTGGGTGCTGGGACACAGACTCAGGTCCTCATGGGTGCTGGGGACACGGACTCAGGTCCTCATGCTTACCTAGCAAACATTTTACCCTCAGAGTCATCTCTCCAGCCCTATGGCAAGATCCTTGTTTCAAGATCACAAGCCCATGTTAGAACAGCTAAACACTATTTAGAGTGAGATTTAGCCAAGTGTGATGGTCCACATCTGCAATCCCAGAACTCAGGCTGAGTCAGCAGGATTACAAGTTCAAGGCCAGCCCGGGATACCTAGCAAGAGCCTGAATGAAACCAGAAATTAAGGAGCAAGAATATAGTTCAGGGCAGGGCAGTGGCTCAGACCTTTAATCCCAGCACTTGGGAGGCAGAGGCAGAGGCAGAGGCAGAGGCAGAGGCAGAGGCAGAGGCAGGTGGATTTCTGAGTTCGAGGCCAGACTGATCTACAGAGTGAGTTCCAGGACAGCCAGGGCTACACAGAGAAACCCTGTTTCGAAAAACAAAAGAATTTAGCTCAGTTAGTAGAGTGGTTGCTTAGCATACATGATGCCCTGAGCTCAATCTGCAGTACCATATAAACAAAGCCTAATGGTCCATCACTGTGATCCCAGCACACAGGAAAGGAAGGCTGGAGGATGATCCTTGGCTACATAGTGAGTTCAAGGCCTATTGGGGCTTTATTATATCCAGAAAAAAAAAAACCATACTGAGCATGATCCCAGCATTTGGGAGGCAGAGGCAGGCAGATCAATGGATTCTATGCCAGTCTAGTCTAAATGGCTGATTTAAAGCGAGCCAGGGTTCTATAGTGAAACTCTGCCCCCAAACAAACAAATTCCAGAAAATAATTACAATTTTAAAAACCAAAATAAACCATTGGACAAACAGTATAAAATGGTCACTGGAGATAGTCTACGTGAAACTTGTGCAGAAATAATGACCATTGAGCAAGGGGTCTGCCATTCAAACTCAGTGTGGGTAGATTACCAACACCTGGTGAGCATGGAGGTGTCTGGGCTTGGAGCATCCCTAGGTCAAGAGCCCATGCGCCAGACTCGATGGATGCCACTCTGGTCCTGATCAGAACATTTCCTCTGTGCCTGGCTCTGTGTCTGCAGAGGACAAAGATGACAAGCTGCCTTCCAGGGAGAACATGCAGGAAACACAGAAAATACTGGCTCACGACAGAGCCAGGAAGGTACTTGGTTACAGGCGGCTGGGGCAAGTCCACTCTCACAATAGGCTCTCAGACTCCAGAGCATTTCCCAACATGAGCTCAACAGAGCCACGGACTCGTGTTCCAGGAGCAGAGGGGACCCTGGGCTCAACCTGCCTGTCTCCCTTGGCCCATGTGCCATTTCATCTATGGAGCTTGAACAGTAGACGCTGCCCTTGAATCAAGTGCCCTGGCTAAATGGCAGAGTACAATATACCCGTGTTTGCAGACTTGCAATGCCTCTCCTGTGTTCCGGCACACAGCATATCTCCAAAAGGAGCCTTCAGGACCTCAGATCTCCTGAACATTTTTTCCAGATCCTCTTCCTTTCACTTCCACCGAGTACTGCTTCCCCAGGCCCCGGGGAAACACCAAGGAAGGCATGGTGCTGGAGGAGCTGAGAGTTCTACATCTTCATCTGAAAGCTGCTAGGAGAAGACTGGCTTCCAGGCAGCTAGGATGAGGGTCTTAAAGCCCACACCCACAGTGACACAAGCACTTCAACAAGGTCACACCTCCTAATAGTGCCACTCTGGGCCAAGCATATTCAAACCATCAGAAACAGCAAGGGTGTCATTCCTGTGGGAGCTGAGTGTGGTGGTCCACACCTGTCATCCAGCATTCAGAAGGCCAAGGAAGGAGGCTTGTGAGCTCAAACCAGCCAGGAGTTCCGTGCCACACTGGGCCACTCAGGGAGTCCCTGTTGATTTTTAATTTTTTTCAAACTTTATTTTTAATGATGGTTCTTAAACACTTTAACCTCCTTTGTAGCCCACCACCCACCAGAGGCAGTGGGAAAGGAAGGATCCGGGGGTAGGGGAGGAGAGGAGGGCAGGGAGTGGATCTGTTTTGAAAGGTTCTTTGGAGCAACTCTTGTCTATGTTGTTTGGAACCCAGCAGCTCAGTTCACAGGTCAGCAGCGGCAGCTTGATCCACGGGCAAACACTTCACGGATACACCAGCAGTCCAGTTTGGTAGAATCAGATTAGCAAACATGAATCAGCAATGGTGGCACTACCTAGCAAAGACAGCCAAGCCTCAGCCTCAGCACAAGTCAACAGGAGGAACCAGGGCCAACAGAAAAGCCAAGAAAAGTTCTCAGCTGTGCCTCTCTCAGTGAAGTGAAAATCTTTGAAGAGTTGAGATGCACAAGACATGCAAAGCTAGCTCTGTAAGCAAGCCTAGCTCCGCCTCTGTCACTGTCCATCAAATCTTACTTATACCCTCCAGACATCACCTATCCTTCACGGGTCTTGTCTTAGCATGTCTCTGTCTTAGCTGACATCACTCTGCAAATTAGCCTGAATCTTCAGAAGCGGCAAGAAACTGCAGCATACCACCCGAAGTTTTTTGGTGCGTTTCTCTCTATGGAGTCTTGACAAATGAAGCCCAGTTGCGCCATGTAAGGCAAACCAATACATGGAAGTCTTTAGCGAAGAATCTTCATCATGTGTCCTTTCACGTGTTTGCTTTAGCAGAACATCCTCTGTCCTGTGGCTGCTTCGGTGAAACATTCCTTCTCGAGTCTGCCTTAGCCTTTCACCTGTGTCCACGTCAGGAAAACACTCCTTCATGTGTTTGCCCCACCAAAACACCATCCAACCAACTTTCCAAAGAACCCTTAAGTTTCCACTTCACCCCTGTCTATCGAACAAACAAACAAAACAAAGATAATGTGTTGAGAATAGATGAGGAAAAGTGGAGAGATCACATTGGGAAGTAAACATACGTGTATACGTGTTCAGTCTAACGTGATGAGAGACACGGACCATGGTGTGTAATGACCCATTGCCTCAGCTGAGTTTCTCATCTGGGCAGATGCCTGTTGGTACCCTCTCCTTAACTCCAAGACTCAATGTGAAACCCTCTCTACCTCCCCATCTCTACTCAACTTAAAGGAGGCACCCTTTATACAACAGAGCAAAGTTTATAATGTGAGAAAAGTCCAAGGATGCTCACAAGTCTAGCAGGTTCAACAGCACCGGCTCTCCTGGGCGATCAGCTGCTCTCTTGTGAAGATTTATACTGGACTTTCTCTTTTACGTTTTATTTCTGTGGGGGCAAATATGTACTGAGCATCTGAATATCAGAGGATAACTTCTGGAAATTGTTCTCTGTCCACTATGTGGGTACTGCTGAGCCATCTCATTAGCCCAAAGAGAGATTATCTATCTGTCCGCCTGCCTGTCTGCCTGTCTGTCTGTCTGTCTATCTCCTATCTGGTTTTTTTGTTTGTTTGTTTTTATTGTTGTTTCTATGTACCTCTGGCTGTCCTGGAACTCATTCTGTAGACCAAGCTGGCCTCAAACTCACAGCCTGTCTCTGCCTCCCAAGTGCTGGGACTAAAGATGTATGTCACCAGGCCCAGCAAGATTTCTCCTTGCTAATGATCTTTTTTTCATGTCTCCTGTCAAGGTCTTTAAGCTAGAGAGCTTTAAACTATTAATTTTACATTAAGAGAGAACTCCACAAAATGCTTGAACATGCCAATTCCATTTTACAGGCTTCTGGCGCGGCCTGTCTCTGAACAGCTGAAGGTGTTGCTGGGTAGACAGTGTGTGGAAGGCAAGGCTGAAGCACTGTTTTCCACCGTTGGCCCAGGCCAGGAGGGTTCAGTGCTTCAGTTCTGATGACCCCCATGGTGATGCTGTCACCTGACACTGTGTTGATGAAGATTAAGTAATTCACATCTGTTAATGTCATACTCCTCTAGTCAGGATGGGGCTGGGTGCCGGCAAACAGAGAGAAGAGTCCGAGACACACGCTCTGTTTGCCATGTTGGAAAGTAATCACAAGGAGCCCTTCTCCTCCAGAGCACGTACTGATGCTTCAGAGCACGTGGGATGCTTCCCATTAGTGGTGATAGGGTTGACGAACTGGGGAGTCGTGCCCAGCACCTCATAGCAACAGCAGGGAGAAGCTGCAGGGCGGTACCCACAGCTCTGGGAAGACACGCTTACTTGTAAACACTTATCTGGGAAACAATGAATTTTAAAGAGGGAATCTGGCTTGTAAGTGTTCCGAAGAAATCCAATTTTTCAGTTAGGTAACATTTGACTTTCAGTGACTTATGCCAAGGAAATAAGGTCAAATGCAGCATCTGTATCGGTGCTGTTTACAATAATACAGATTTTTTTTTTATTAATTATTTTGTTTGTTCTAGACAAGGACTCGTTCTTTAGCCTGGGCCGGCATCAGATCCACAGCAATCCTCCTGCTTCCTCCTCCTAAGTACAGGGATTAAGGTCACGAGCCACAATACCCAGCTAACAAACAATATTTTATAACCCTTAAACACACTATGACAGATCCAGCTGCTTCACAGGACCTGGGATATTAAACACCAGCTGTATACACCCTGATTACCATGTAAATTAATCTATCCGAGATTCTGTTCTGATGGCATCATCCATGAAAAAAAAATAAGTTAGTACAAAATCCTGATCCTTAATTAGCAATAACTATTTCTGTGTACAACTGTGCATGTGCATACATATTTCACATGTATCTAGAATATGTAAATACAGACAGTATATATGTGTCGGGGTGAAGGACAATCTAATCAGAAAACTGCTGGAAAGAGGGCAGACTTCCGGGATAATGGTGGATTAGAGCAACCTCCAGAGACCATAAATGGAAGAATCAGGTAGACAACAGTCTATTCTGAAGACTCAGAAACAGGCTCTGCCTGTCTTCATGATGACTTGTCTCATTATGGTGTGTGTGTGTACACCTGCATAGGTATATCATGTATGTTAAATATGTGCATATCTGTGCCTATGTATGTGTACTAATATGTAAATGTGTATCTGTATGTGTATTTGTTTATATGCGTGCATTTGTATACAAATGTGTAAATGTGTATGTGCCTGCACCTATGTATTTGTATGTGTATTTGTGCATGTGTGTATTTGATAACTTTCTCACCCATGATGCTTTCTTACACAGGTCTCGCGGTGACATCCTACTTTCATCTGTCTGCCTGTTCATATCCTCTTTGAAGTCACCGACCTTTATTCAAGTAGGCTTTTGATCTCTTTGGCATTTCAACTGGGAACCAGTACTGTGCTCCACAGGGTGCAAACGTGGGTATAAGGTCAGAGAAGCTGTTTTCTGCATGTGGCCATCCCAATGTGAAGATGGGAAACACAGAGAACGGTGTGGCCTGGAGCATTCACTGAGAGCCCATTTTCTCACATCTATGCAGCCTTCTTGAACATCAAATCTTGGCCCACTTGATACAGGGACTGAAATCTGCATCTTCCTGGTTATGCCTGAGACCATTTGTACTTCTAGTCTGCCAAAGGCAGCCTGCTGTCATGTTCACGTAGGAAAACAGAAAGCACTTTGGGTAGCCTGCTCAGGAAAGGACTTAACACAGGTGCTTCCAAACAGTGGAAGGGCTGGAGGAAAGGACGATTGGGATCGAAGCCAGCAAGTGCAGGAAGTCAGGGGGTTGCAGGAATTGCAGGAAACCCAGGTCATGACTTCTGCTGCCTGTAGCCCGAGCAGGTGAACAGCAGAAGATAGAGGCTCCTGCGAACCCTCACGTATGCCATCTGCTCATGCCAGCCCTTGCTCATCTGGGGTCCTTTTGTTCCGATGCAGGTAAAACATTGAAGGCAAGCGAGTCACACAGCTGCGTCCCCAAGACTCTAGCCTCCTTAGCAGGAAGGGGCTAAAACCAACCAACAGACACCACCACACAGTCTACCAATTTGGTCTTTTGTGCTCACACACTTGGTGCACAGTGCAGCTTCTAAATATACTGTGTTTACACATGAGGTTTGCACCCGTCTTTGATGCAATGGGAGAGTGGAGAAAGGGGGACAAGAAGGGGATCTCTACCTGATAGGCTCATTTCTATGGTGCCCCACTCCTCCTCCAAGGCAATAGTTTGCCTTTGACACCCTACATTTTGAAGTCTAAGTGAAAACACTGTACCCTATAATGACAGTTAAAAAGAGGACACACACACACACACTCCTAATTTATAAAATATATACATTACAAAGGGAGGAAAAATATGCTATTCCTAAAGCCCTTGTTCCCTGAGCAGCTCCCAAGGTGATGGTGAGTAGCACTCACTGTGTGTCCCTAACCTGCCCCACCACAGTCACGGTTGGTTGGTTCAGCCCAGTGGTGCAGCCCAGTTCTTCCTTCCTGACAGATCCATGCCATCAGGATTCTGCCATTTGTAAGTGGCTGCTCTTTGGTCATACACATATGGACGTATTAATAAGTGCCCCAGAGAAACACTTTGTATGTGTGGTTGTGCGCACATGTGTGCGTCTGTGTCTGTGTGTTCACACACATGATTGTATATGTGTTATGTATTTTATGAACACATGCCTGTGTTAGGCAGACAAAGACAGGCAGATATAGACGGTTCTTAGACTCCTGTGTTTCATGTTCCCTGGGCATTGTTCTGTCTTGGTTTTGGTTTCTTGGTTTTCTGAAGTTAGGGCCTTGCATGTGCTAAGCAACAGCTCTACTTGGGCTATTTCCTCAGTCCCACAATATTTAATTAATCTCTATTTGTGCTCTAACTGCTGTGCCAGCTCTCCAGCTCTCCACTGTCCCCCGCCATCACACTTTTTAAAGCAACACATACAATATAAAGGAAGCAACTTTGTTTTTCAAGATTCCTGAGAAAAGTTACAAATTAGGACTTCTTCCAGGAAAAAGAAAACAAAACAAAACCAAAAAACCTTTAACCTGAATACTAAGATGGCACAGAGTTGAGCCTCACTTGACCGGCATGTTTTGAGAAGTGCCATGGGGCAGTGTTGCTGATGTGTAGTTTGCTTATGAACCCAGATGACACCAGTAGTAGGTGGTTATTTTATGGGCTCCTGTACAATGTGTCCCCAAGCGACACATTATGACAGTAACCGAATTACAAAGTACATTTCTTCTGAAACATAGACTCTGTATATACAGAGAATAAACAGTTTCTAATCTCCAAATTAAAAAGTGATTCTGTTAATAGAGTCAAGGACACAATGGGAAACATTTGCTCAGTGGGATTTATATGTCTTAAAAAATATAAGACTGGACATGGTGGTGTGTGATCCCAGCGTTTGGAAGGCTACATAAGCATCCACATGCATGTATATATGTGCATATGAGTACATATGTGCCTTAATACATACACACACACAACTTATTAGCATTTTTATCTTTAACTATTCTATAATTATTGGATTGAACATATAAAATGCTATTCTTTATTTGCAGCAAAATAAAAATTAGGTCTATTCTATCTGCTACCAGAGACCAATGAGATTCTCTCTTGGTTCCCATTTGCATGGAGTGTCTTTCCCACCCTTTTACTTCAATCTACTTGTCTTCGACTCTAACATGAGTCTCTTTAAACAGAAAGGAGCTTGCAGCCATTCTGCCAATCTCTCACTCTCCTTTGAGGGTGACCAAAGCTCTGGGGTTCTCTAATGAAAATCACACATTTAAGAGACAAAAGAAATCATAACAGAAAAAAAAAAAATAATCCACTTTCACTTCAAAATTCAGTCACCAACTTACCGTGAGATCCTGACTTGGTTTCTCCTATTTTTTTTAAATTACATTTGTATTTATTTTGTTTGCAGGGGGACACGGGACTTGCCATGGTGGCCTATGACCAGTTTTTCTCTTCCCATCATATAAGTTTCAGGGATCAAATGCTGGCTGTGAGGTTCCATCCTGCCAGCCCTTGAACCTGTTCCTTTTTGTGATAAACAGGAAGCCCACCAAAAACAGATGGTGCTGTCACACACAATTTAAACTGAGCCCCCCACCCGCCCACCACACAAAGAACGCGGCAGAAGCAGTGGCGCTCAGTCGCCTGCAGGAGGCGCTGCTGATTATGCCATAGGCCATTGCTCTGCTCCTTCTGACAGCCTGGCTTTCTAGTGTTTCTCTGTTGTCTCTGGGCAAATCATCTAGGATATTAGACTAGTGTTATCTTCCCTTCCAGAAACTGGCTCAAAGAGATGGGATATCATCTGGTCTGAGTCTGAGAGCTGTGAAGGATGTCTTTCTTGTGAGCATAGGGAGCTTGTTTTTAACCTGAGAAAACACAAGGAAGTCCACTTCTGAAGTACCCCACCATGTCTGAAAATCCAGGCAACTCCAAGGGAGTCACTGAGGGAGCATGAAGACCACAGAGACAGAGGGAAGTAGGTCCCTTACTACATTTCAGGTTGAGTCATACCACTTGGACGCCGCCTCATCTCAGGGTTTAAGGGGGAGAAAAAAAAAAAAGACCTCCACATTACCTGAGCCTATCTTAGATTTCCCATTTTACCCAAAAATTACATTATTAGATTTACTACGTATTTCTAAATGCTATCAAAATAACAGACTCTTGGAGCTACAGAGATGGCTTAGCTGGAATGAAAAAGGCCCTTATCACCCAGCCTGGCAACCCAAGTGTATTCCCAGCACCCACACGGTACAAGGAAAAGAGCAATCTGCACAAGCTGTCTCTGACCTCCACACACACTGCTGTGCACAATACATAATGTAACGTAACATTTCAAACCAGCGAGCTTCTGTATTTTAATATTTTATTTAAAATTTGCTTTAAATTTCTGTAAAACATTCTTCAATCCATTATTTTAACACTATAAATTCCACTTGAAGTAGCTGAAAAAAAAAAAAAAAACAACCAGACAGAGCAGGTAACAGGCCTGACTATAACTGAGCAGTCTGACTACAGGGAGGCCAAGCCTCATTATCACCAGAACAAAAAAAATCTAACTTACCAGGCATGTACACATTCTATTTTCCTTTTGGTGATAATTTTTGGAAAGTTACACTTTCAGAGAGTCAGCCCTACAAATAGATATTCTTTCCAAAAATAAAACCCAGTATCTAAGCTGTGAAAAGTCACAAAACTAGTTGAAAGCATGTGGTGGTGTCAGTTGCAGGCCACGCTAAAGCCAGGCTCTCACCACAGAGACTCTGACTGACAAAGGAGGTGAGCTCATGCCCAACGCTCCCGCTTGTGTTGGCAATTGTCTTATTGCTGAATTATACACAATTCTTTTTCTTTGGCAACATCACTAGCTAACACCAAGGGACAAGTGTAAAAGTTTGGGTTGTCAGCACGCTGATCCTCTGTGGTCCCCGGATGGATGGGGTAGGAAAGTGCAGCACACCTAACATGTGACAAAGGGCCTGGCTGCTCATAACTACACACAAGTGTGGAGTTAGTGACTCAGCATCACCAGTGAAGACCAGTGTCAGCTCCTTCCCACATCTGTGAGAAAGGAAAAGAACATCCGGATACCCGTCAATTCTTAGGAAAGCCGCTTCATATGAATTCGAAATGACTGAAACTGGACCAAAATTTTAAGTGAATTCTCATTATAATACCACCAAAACTTGATAACTTACAAGAAAACTTGATATTTAATAGCTTACACATTTGAATTGCTGTTTCACGTACTAAGCCCACTTTGAAGGCTCGCCGTGATACTGCTGAGGAACAGCACAGGAAGCTCGCTCCAGAGGTTTCACTACACTTTTTTCTCCATATACAGAATCACCCACTTACGAGATTCCCTTCCACCCAAAATGTCACTCCAAGTTCAAAGTGATCTAAAGTAGGTATGGCAGAAAGTGCAACTGGAAGCAGGTTCACACAACAGAGCAAACACATGTACAACACTGTACGCAAATGCGCCTAAGAATGAGAGCAAGAAACGTCCCTGTGGACAAACTCGGACACAGCTGTACACAACTGCAAACTAGTACAACTGGAAACGTCTACAGAAGCCACAATAAAGTCGAATGCACACTCAGAACAGTCTCACCAACTGGCCTCCCAGAGCTCCCCAGAGAGCAGAGAGGGCCTGCCTAGGAACCGCTCTCCTCCTGATCCATCAACTCTGTTTTCACTGAGAACACGTCTGCCAACATGTGCTTAGGGATCTCAGAGCCCCGGACTTTAAGGGCGTAGCAAGCGTTCTCCACTTTGGCCAGGCTCTGCTTCAAGGTGTACAGCTTCTTAGAGACCTCATAGGGCCCGGTGTTGCCGATGAATGAGAACCCATCGTAAACCTGGCGTAAAAACTGGCTCACTTCGAAGGGGGTGTCGATGTCCCCGTTGCCCACACTGTTGATACACATCCGCATCAGCTCTCCCGTGAGGTCAGCCACGCCCAGCAGGTAGTCAACAGGCGTGATCTTCAGTCTCCAGGTAACTAGCTGCTTGTCTTGTCCATCAGATGGAGGCTGGTAAAAGACAAAAAAGAAAACCACACACACACACAAGAAGACACTGTGATAAAGTGAATACATCAGGTATCAAATCCATGAAGTACTGAAATCAACAGCAGGTCAGGCACACAGATCTTTCCCATGAGTTAACTACGTGGCAGGGCACAAGGAATCCGCCATATGCTGGGTAAGGAGCTGAGCCAGGTGGCTTGGATGCATTAGGATAATCAGACACCACCAATGTAAGACCAGCTGTGTCCAACCTCACGGGACAAGCACAGCAGAGTCGTGCTAAGGAAGAATTGCCTCCACTGTGTGACAATCACTATCGATCAGCGATCACAACCCCTCCTTCCTCAGCATCTCCTTCCCTACTCTGCACTGCCCATAGTCTGCACCTGCGCCTGCCTCCTGCCAGCGCCTCCATCTCCTACGACTCATCCTGTTGGCGCCAAGGTCTCCACATCAACTCTACACCGAGCAGCCAAGTCCGAGTGAGCTGAGACACAGTAACCACAGCTGTCTCCAGACTGTGAAGTCTGGTCTACTGCAGGGTATTCGCCAGTCATCTTAGGCTGCAGTGGTTTTATTTATTATTTTATGTGTATGCATGTTTTGTGCCTTCATGTATGTCTGTGAACCAGGTTCATGCCTGGAGCCTGTGGAGGTCAGAAGGCAGCATCAGAGGCCCTGGAACTGGAGTTACAGATGGTTGTGAACCTCCATGTGAGAGCTAGGAACTGAACTTTGAAAACCCAGCCTGTTCCATCTCTCCAAGCCCCTCCTCAAACAGTGCAGTTCTTCCTCAGATGCCTTTTGGTGCGGCCTCTTCAAACACTATTCCAAGTTTCAGGTACTCTCTTCTGTGCCCTACTCAATCCCCAAACTCTCCAGTTTCTGGAAACAATCCAGCTTACTTTGCAGATCCAGTCATCTGCCAATCACCTTGCACTGCCTATATTGGCTGTTATCTTTATTACGACCAAAGCAACCTTGCCTGCATTACAGCCCCGCCCATCTTCTTCACCTTCTATCCTCCAGTGTCAAATGACAAATTATCTCTCTTCTTTTGTGAACTTAACTTCCAAATGACCTTGACTCTCCGCCCACCTTTCCCAGGACTTTGCTTCATAAGATGCTTGCCTCTTGGCAAGGTTTTTCTCTCTAGCCCTCCTTTCCTCCTCTGTGAACAGGGTTATATTACCTACCACAGAAGTCTTGTATGGATTAAATAAGACAATATCCACTAAATTCTTGGCATAATGTACAACCCAAGAAAGCACTATGTCATCCCCACCATGTCATGTGTAACTCTCTTCATCGGGTCTTTCTAGTACTGAGGTGAGAGCTGTGAGCACTGTGTGTGGGATGCGGCTAGGTGAAGTTCTGAGCTCATTCTGGGCAGCGGGCCTGCAAAGGCCCAGGAGATAGCCATTCGGGTTCTGAGGAGCTAATGAAGCCATGCTAAAGAGTAGTACAGGCTGAGCCTGGAGACAGGCAGGCAGGAGACCATGCAGAGAGATCTGCACTTCCCTCCCGGTTGTGGCATCTCTGAGAATGAACGGAGAAAGCGGCAGGGTAAACCTTCATCCCTTACTTTGGCTGCTGTGCATCCACGGCACAGATCTTAGTCCTGCTCAAGACCGTCAGAGACCCTGAGGCCCAACAGTCCAGGAGGAGAAACAGGCCGGATGCATAGCAAGGGCCAGAGCTGCTGAGGGGCAGGAGGAAGCCCACAGCCGGCTCCCCACCATTCTGATGCTCCTGACAGCCGGCATAAAGGGGTCTGGGTTTTCTGTGAGCCAAGACCAGGAGATGCATATGTACGTATAGCAAACAGTGGGAAAGGCATGCATTTCAAATGCCACTTAAAAGGATATAATTCACAAAATAATGGTCTTTGTTATTACACAGGGGTAAAGGTTATAAGCTGATTTTAGAGAAACAGGCATAAACAAATTTAAAGAAAAATTTGTCAAAATAAATTCTGCTTTCTGAAATTATTAGTAAGGAAAAATTTGCTTAAAGTACAAGTTTTGCGATGGGCACCTGAGTGAGTAGCGTTTTGATGGCAGCGTTAATGTACTTTCAAATGGTTCAGCAGAACGATGTGGACAAGGCAAACACAGAAAACGCTAATTCCTGCTCCTTATCCAAGTCCTGGTACACGAGCTAATGTGTCACCAGGGATCACCCTCTACTTCTCTTTGTCTGAAATTGTCATAGTGTTTATTAAAATGATTTTGGCAATATTCTCACAAGCCAAGTTAAAAGAAAACTTTCTTTATCAAATTCTCAGTATCTCCAGCACTAAGAGCGAACATAGCTCAGCCTCTGTGAGATGTGTATCTGAGCTGGAATCTCCAAAGTCCTGAGACAGTGCACACTCAACCTGCCTCCTCCCCACTGTCTCTCTCCATGAACTAGACAGGAGCTGCTCGCGTGAGGCAGGACACAGCTGGCCACATCTCCCTGTGATTCCACTGTGACCAGGAAAACGAACCAAAGCACGATTGCCCCGTGTCTCAGTCGGCACTTAACAAAGTAGAGAACAAGGTGAAAGCCGAGGAGGCACGAGCTCATTAGCGGTTTCTCCTGTCATCCAAATCAAGCTGTGTGGCAATTCTAACACTTTATTTCATAATCGTGCCGTCTTGAGTTCTAACAGTTTCTCTGTCTACCTATCCTGACTCTGATTCATATTTTTAAAAATTAATAAAAGGAGAAAATTTAAAAATAGTACTTATCCAAATATATGTCAGAGAAGAGCTCAAAAGCCCACCTGGTTACCTGAATGCCGTATTTTCAAATCCAAAAGAGGAAAGTACTTTAAGAAGTGAAAATGCAAAAGGGTTTCTTTCTTTTTCTCCTCAATTCAGAAGAGCTGGACAACTGTAAGCCTGCAGTTGACGTAAGCGATAAAATGGCTATGTGGCAACCACTTCAACAATGAACCCAGTTAAGCAAGCACTGCTTCATTGAAACCTCTGTAAGTCAAACCCTTCCCTCTGAGGTAGGCAGACACACCCAGGGTCCCTGTACATACCCCAAGCACTGGGGATGCCAAGTGCACAGACCAGATTCTAAACACCTGGATGCAATGTGCTGACTTCCTCACAGTCTGAAGCCAGGACTCTGGCTCTGTCACCAGAGGAGACACTTAGACCTAGCTTCCCTGGGGAGCCCTAGCAAACCCAGCTTCAGGAAGGCGGAGTCTCCACCAATCATTATGCTGCTGTATAAATCACACAATAAAACGAAAACATGATTTTCAATTCTCACAATCTTGCTCTCTTTCCCACTGTCCTCTGCTGTAAATGTCAGCTGCTTGTTAATCTCCTCCATACTGATCAGTGAGCGAGTTCTGATGAAGTGTTGAAAAGAGACAGCCTCCACGTATTCCTGAAGTCCTGAAAAAAAGAACAAAGAAGGTTGCCGGGAACAAACACTAAACTACAGGAGTATCGCTGTAAGAAAGGGGGAGCTGCTCATCACCCAGGAAGGTAAGAGTGTGGCGGATGCCCACGCAGACTGTACCAGCTGCGGCAAGGCACACGAGCACTCCGGGCCTATACACCAAGGCTCAAGGATGTCACCAACCCTTTCCGTAGCAGTCAGGATGGTGACCTGGGGCAAATGTCCTAATCACTACTGTGTACCTGGGGCATAACAAGCATAAAATAATTAAATGACAGCCTTCCACTTATAAACATTAGAGAATAAGAACTGGGTCTTGGGAAAGACATACAATAAGTAAGAATATGGCAGAAAGGCACAAACCACAACAGGTTGGGTTTCTCGATGGAAGGCAGCTGGGGTGCTGGGGTGATAGCTACATAACACCATGAACACACCAATGTCAAACAGGTACAAATGGTTGAACTGGTCAATCTCATGTCATGGATTCTATGCCCAAACACCTACACCTGCTGGGTCCCCTCAACACCCTCTGCACTGCGCCCCTAGGCTTCCACTGCTGCGGTTTGTTTCAAACACCAGCCCTTTTGTAAGACAGGAAAAATCAGAAAGACATCTCCTAGGCATGCATGGTGGCTCACAAGCGTCATTCCAACATTCTGGAGTCTAAGGCAGAAGGACTGCTCCATATTCTTATCCAGTCTCGACCATATAATAAGTTAGGCCAGCCTGGATTACAAAAATGTCTCAATCAAAACAGAAAAACAACCAACAAAACCTGTCACAGCTAGGCATTGGGCACAGGCCTATGTTCTCAGCTCTTCGGAGATAGAGGCAAAAGAATCAGAAATTCAAAGCCAGACTCAGCTATATCTTAAGTTTGAGGCCAGCCTGGGCTACATGAGGCCCACTCTCAAAAAAACAAAAAAAAACAAAAAAAACAAAAACTTAATTAATTAAGGTTTGTACTATCTCACAGAGAGTTCAAGGACACCCGGCCCCAGACCCTGAGCAGCACTCTGGGACTCTGGGTCTCATGCAGGTAAAAGGATGTTTAAACAAGTTATGCTTCAACTTGATGAAAAGGACATCCGTTATTTTCAGTGTATAATCCCCAAGGTGAAAATTTTCAGCCCACTGCCGTACTCCGAACAATGCCTTCCCTGTGCGTCTACCTTGGAGGAAATCCAAAAGGAATTATTTACAGAGTCTGCTTCCAGTAATCGAGAACTCTGGAGGTTGCTTTTATGTAATTTGTTCTTTTTCATTTCACCCCGTTAGAACATACACAGGGAAATGCAACTAAAGGCTCCTGATTCCTTATTTTCATTCTTATTGCACCTGAGCCACACACATTCAACCTGACTTCACACCAAACCTAGTCAGAGAGTGAACACTTGAGAGAGCTCGACTTGCTCTGCAGGATTTAAATTTTCTTAGAAAATTGTTTCCCACAGGTATAAGCACATTCCCCAGAGGAACAGGAGTTATGCTCATACAGACTTGCAGGCAGACGTAACCAGCAGCTTCCCTCACAAGGACCAAAGGCAGAAACACTCCAATGTGCGTCACCTGAAAGGCGGGCAGAATGTGCTTTATCTGTTTCTGATCACGCCATGACAAAATACTGGTGCATGTTACCATCCAGATAAACCCTGAAACCATCATCTACATGAAAGACATCTACAATCCTGTTTGTGTGAGATGTGCAGATGAGACAACTCCAAAAGAAACAGTGGATTCCTAGCTCCTAGAGGGTTCCTTCAGAACCAGTGTTCTCCTTATCGACACAATGTTACAGAGTTCAGAATGAAATGTCAACTTTCTGAAACAGGATTTCAGAAAAGCAAAGGAATGTCTACAAACCAAAGAGAAACTGGACTAAAACACCCTCCTGCAGGTGGGCGTCCCACTAGTGCACACCAAACATCCATCTAGAAAACAAGTCTACTTGGGTTTTTGTACAAACGCTTAAGTACAAGATGCTTACTGAGGCTCGTCCAAAGCTCCAAGTAGTTGCCACTCAAGCTCAAGCATGGAACATTCTTACTGAACTGGGATTAAATAATCCCTGTGGTGTTCTATATATGCTTGACCCAGGGAGTAGCACTTGTTGGGGTGGGTGTAGCTTTGATGGAGTAGGTGTGTCACTGTAGCCATGGCCTTTGAGACCCTCATCCTAGCTGCCTTTGGAACAAGAGGTGGAATTCTCAGCTCCTCCAGCGCCATGCCTGCCTGAACACTGTCAAGCTTCCTGCCTTGATGGTAATGGACTGAATCTCTTATCCTGTAAGCCAGCCCCAGTTAAATGTTGTCATTTATAAGAATTGCCTTGGTCTCTTCACAGCAATGAAACTCTACTAAGACAGTCCCCAAAGTATTCACTGTATCATCTCCCATTTAAACACAATTTTAAATTGTAGCTATTTTACTCCCAGGTCGAGGCTGGCCTCAGGGAGTGCTGAGTTTTAACTGATGCTGAAGTCAGTAGGCTAAGCTGCATCTGGAAGAAAAGAGACCAAAGCTGTCAAAGAGACCAATGTGAACTTTGTCAAAACCCTCCTGAAGTCTCCATTTCCTTACTCATAAGTGGTAAAAAATAATTTAGGGGCCCACAAAAGCAAAAGCTGTGGCCACGAGGAAGAATGACTCTGTAAAGAATCTCCAGGACGATCGGCAATGGCACACACTACCGAGCAGAAGAACAGACACTCTGTACCCACGTCAAGGCCAGGCAACAATGTAGACAATCTATTTTAAAACACAACAACCTGTAGCTTGCCCACAGACACCCATCTAACCCATTCACGCTCTTGAATAAAGTAATTTCAATATTACCTAGGAGCTAAGCAATTTATTTTACACATGTAAACATCTCAAAACATGGTAAGCATCAGTGATCTAGACTAAGCTAAAACAAAACGAAAACATTTTTTAAGATGCAGGGCATTCCCCAACCTGTTAACTTCTCAACAACAACAAAGGAAGTCATGGAAATGTCTTACGTTGCCTATTCCAAGCAGTTTACTGTACACGCATTTGTCCGACCATGCCTTCAGAAAGTTCAGTCTACCATGAACCATGAGGCTGCTCTCAGTGCTCACCGCCCTCTCAGGGAAACACTGTGCCTGCTACCAGCACTGCATTTAATGAGCACAGAACTCCTTTAGTTCACAGCCGGATCTATTTTATCATCAAGTCAAAAGAGCAGCCTTTTGGAGAAACAGCAAAACAGCTATCAGTTACATCAGCAGTTCTTCATAGCATCCTTCCAGCCACACTGTAAATACATTTATCTTCCTACGTGCACCTGAAGGAACTTGCTCATCACAGACGCAGCTCCATGTGGCTGCTGCACCCTGAGCTTCCCTGTAAAGCCAGGCGAGGGACTGCGCACTAGACGTGCCATGCCAGCACTGGAAGGACGGAGAGTCAAGCCAACCTCAGCTGTGGGGACTCTGAGGCCAGACTGAGCTAAGGGACCATGAGAACTTCTCTTTAAAGTTCTTCACATGGAGCCAACAGATGGCTCAGTGGGTAGAACATCTGCCACCAAGCCTAAGTTCTAAGTTCAATCACTGAGGCCCACATGGTAGAAGGAGAAAACCGGTTTCCACAAGTTGTCCTCTTACCTCTGCACATGGGCCACAGCAAGCACACAGGTGCGCGCGCGCGCGCGCGCACACACACACACACACACACACGCACACACGCAGGTGTCGTCATAAGCTGACACTGCGCATGTGCTCACTCTTTTAGGCTCACCTGTGGTGACAGCTCGATGGAACTGGTGCATGTCTTCTCCCGAGAGCTCCTGGGCCACCTGTAGTATCTTCTGTCTGACACCATCCAGCTTACTTTCTGATTCAGTCAGTATCTCCTCCATATCAGGAGCACTATAAAGAGATTGGGAACCTTGAAAACATCAGCCTTGTGATCAAAATGATAAGAAAAATTGTATTCATAACAATCAGCCTCTGGACTTGGCTGCTTCCACCTAAAACAACTCAAAAAAAAAAATTACTAGAGCATGCAAACAATGGTTTCAAACACTGCACTCAGCACACGCACACCAGACAGGACAACAATCAGGGTCATGACGACACACCCAACGTCCATCTCAAGGCTTGGAAGAGTTTCCTCGTGACAAGGTAGGAAGGAAGAACCGAGGCAGAGCCAAAGCCCTGAGTTGAAAAGGTGAAAGTTTAAGGAGGTCACGAGCTAAGGTCATGAACTAAATATGCAGGCAGAGAGCAAGAGAAAGTTGCAAAGCAGACAGTGCTTTAGAACTCTGCACTGTACAAGGGACTTCCCCAAGTCTCCAACTGAGTCCAGGTCACTGCAGACAAATATGAAACGTGGCTGGGTACCGGAGGCCAGAAGAACCCAGAGTGGGCAGGCAGAACAGTCGCCATGGCCTGCATGCGGCCGGAAGAGCTGATTCGTCAGCTCTACATGCAGATGTAGGAACGGAAGCTCTTCAGCACGGAGAAAATTATCCCAGATGGAAATCAGAATCCGTGTGCCAAGTAGTAAACGGCACTAGAAATGGTAACTGCAGGGGCGAACGTACAATCTGTTCCTTGTTTCCTGAATCACACTGTTTGGAATAAAAACAGTGTCTTGCAGATATAATACAGAGGTAACAGGAACTACCACAGCACCACAGAAAGCTGGGCTAGCCAGGAAAGGAAGCCTCCTCATACACATCAGCTGCTCAGCCTGTGGTACAGTGGCATGTGAGTGGCCCTGATTTTCCAATGCAGTGCAAGAGCTGACGAGCACATCAACACAGACCTGAATTCACCACACTAACTGCCATACAGTAAGGCAACTGTGAGTCCGGCATCCTTAAACTTCAGTTAGCCCCATACTACCTGAGAGAGATGATCCCGACTGTTGAGACAAACACTGCACGCAATTAAGCAACCATGCATACATGCATGCATACACACATACACACATACACACACACACACACACACACACACACACACACGAGAGGGGAGCAGGGTACATCTAAGAAAACAAAACAATACTCAGTCCAAGGCCACTGATGGCTGAGGGAGTGAGGCACATGCCGTGCAAGCTTTAAACACCTGAGGTTAGACTCCTGGAGCACAGCTTCAAGTACCACGAGAGAATCCTCTGACTTCCACATGCAGGTAAATAACACACAAAGTAATTCTTAAAAAGACAATAGGTGCTGGATGATGGTGACACATGACTTTAGACCCAGCACTCAGGAGGCGGAGGCAGAGGCAAACAGATCTCGGAGTTCTAGGCTAGCCTGGACTACAAAGTGAGTTCTAAGACAGCCAGGACTACACAGAGAAACTGTGTCCTTAAAAACAAACAGTCCTTCTTTTCCTTCCTGCTGGTACCAGCTGCTTGCTGTCGAAATGGGCAAGTTCACAAAACCCGGGAAAGTGGTGCTGGTCCTGGCTGGATGCTACTTGAGATGCACGGCCGTCACTGTGAAGAACGTTGATGATGGTACTTCAGACCACCTTTACAGCCATGCCCTGGCGGCTGGAGTTGACCGCTATCCCCAAAAGTCACAGATGCCATGGGCAAGAAGAAAATCGCCAAGAGACCCATGATCAAGTCCTTTGTCAAAGTTTATAACTACAACCACCTCATGACCACAGGGCACTCTGTGGATATCCCCTTGGACAAAACTGTTGTCAACAAGGATGTGTTCAGAGACCCAGCTTTGAAACACAAGCTTTGCCAGGTGGGAAAGAACAAATGGGTTTTCCAGAAGCTTCAATTTTAGGTTGTCGGGAGCAACCTTGCTTATACACTGAAGGTCAAAATCAGCCGTAGGCCTAAGTCAGCCATACATGCTTGCTAACACAAAGTCTTGGTCTCTAAAAGAACACTGACCCTAGAACAGATAGCCATAGACCTTGTAGACAGGTAGTCTTAGTGGGAATTCACCAGCCTGGATAGAACAAGTAGTCATAGGTCTTGTGGATAGGCAACCTTGGTGGAGGGTACCATCTTAGGTAAGAACAAATGAATCATAGACAGAGTCATAGTGACCTGTTCCCTGCTTCTTCTGTGAAATTTTACCCAGCCAAAGCCCTGTTCTGGAAGATATCCGCATTCCCCCTGAGAACACCTACACTCCTGTGTCATCCCCTTCCCCACATCCTGCCTCTATGTGCATATAACCCCTGTGTGAAAAAATAAAAATAACGGTTTGATCAGACTATAGACAAGCTGTGGTCCTTTGCGTTCACCTGTTCCCCCATTCTCTTTTTCAGGTGATCTTCACACACACACACACACACACACACACACACACACCCCGACCCTGTTCACCACCCTGCTGGACAGGACATTAGGTATAATTTTGTCATTAACAATTAAAACAAACACACAGATTAGTCAGCTCATACCCTGGGGATATCATTCAGTGGGTAAAGTACTCACTATGGAACCTTGAAGGCCTGAGTTCAGATCCCCTGCACCCTAATAAAAGCCCAGCCATGGTGTCACACATCTATAGCTCCCATGCTATGGTCAGAGGAGCCCCACAGATAACTGGAGTTCAGTGGCCAGTTTAGGCAAAGCAGCAAGCTCCAGGTTCAGTGAAAACCCTATCTCAAAAGAAGACTAAGTCAGAGAACAGAAGAAACACCCGCTCTCCTGTGCACCTGCAAACACTCTTACATGCAAACATACTTACATACAAACACACACACTCAATCCAGAATAAGGCAGAAGCAGAATGGTGGTATACACCTACAGGTCTGCCACAGAGAGGCTTAGGCAGAAGAACCCTGAGTTCAGCCTGGACTACAGAGACTACGGCTCCAAAGACAACAGATAAGCCAGAAAGGCTCAGATGGTAAAGACCAGCATCACAACAAAAAGGACAAAGGACCAAAACCAAAGCAAGGAAAGAAAGGCCTATCATTAAACACAAACAATCTTATAAGCACACCTACTAGCTGTCATAAATTGCCAGAATTGATTCTTAAAATGCAGAGAAACAAAAATCCAACTTAAAAGTAGATATAACATTGTTTTGGTTAGTTTTTAAAGGAAGTGTGGTTGGTGTGGTTATAATATGTCTGTAATCACGGCACTTAAGAGGTGCACACAGGATTTTAAGATCTTGTCTCAAAAAAAGAAAATTTAATGAACAATGGAGGCAATAGCCAGAAATGAAATGGTAATTAAAATAAGACAGTACTTAGCCGGGCAGTGGTGGCACACACCTTTAGTCCCAGCACTTAGGAGGCAGAGGCAGGCAGATTTCTGAGTTAGAGGCCAGCCTAGTCTACAGAGTAAGCTCCAGGACAGCCAAGGCTACACAGAGAAACACTGTCTCGAAAAACCAAAACAAAACAAAAAAACCAAAAAAACAAAAAACAAAACAAAACAAAAAAGAGTACTTGCCAGTATGTACAAGGTCCTGGGTCCAATCACCACACAAAAATCAAAGACTTTTTTAAGTTTTGGAATAGAACGCTTCAAAATATTTTGAATAGTAAAAATACAATGAATTACATCTGTTCTTCCCTAAACAAAGATACATCCACCCCTCTAGAGGTACCTGGAACTCACCCTGGGGAGCTGGAGGAAGATACAAGTGTAAGCAGACTTTCTGCCCCACACAGGATGGAGAAGCTGAGAGAGTGTGGAGACGGAAAGCTCTGTGCTGAACACCCTGGGCCCTCAGTGCTCTAACCCACTATCTGCTCTGCACAGGTCAGAGTCACCTCACTCCTCTTTCTTCCAGCCCAGACACCACAGGAAACCTCCCCAGAAAACCAAGATAGTCCCCCTGGAGAGAGAAAATGCAAAGCCAGCAATGCCACAGGCTCAAAGAGACTCTGTTAAAGAACTAAGCAGCCAGGGTATTGCACGATGTAAGAATACAAAAGCAGACACACTATTTTATAATAGGAACAACTAGAACCAGAAGCACACAAGACTGCAGTGAGTTGAAAACTGGATGAGAAATTAACTGTATTTTCACATCTAATTTATGTATCAACTTATACTTTAATGTAATAGGCTCTAGAACATAATCCAAAATTTAACATATTTTCCTCAGACTATCCTTATGTATAATATATATAAATATAATATATATAGAGAGAGACACATTATACGTAAATAAATGATCCAAACACAGTATGAAGTCCTCAGGTAGAATAAGAGAAAGGATTTTCCCTCCTGTTTTTAAAACGTTGCTTTTGGGAGCTGGAGAGATGGCTCAGCACTTAGCAGTACATACAACTTTACAGAGGACCAGAGTTCACTTCCCAGCACCCATGCAGAGTGGCTCGCACTCCAGGGATGTGACAGCCTTGTGCAAATACCCACAGACACACACAAGCACATTTAAAAACAACATTATTTTTAATATTATTTTATGTTTATGGGTATTTTGCCAGCATTTACACTTCTGTACTAGCTAGGTGCTTGATGCCCATGGAGGCCCGAAGGAGACATCAGATGCCCTAGAACTAGAGCTACAGATGGTTGTGAGCTACTATATATGAGCTGGGGACTGAGCAGCCAGTGCTCTTACCACTGATATAGCTCCAGCCCCAAAACCTAATGTTAAAACACAGCTGCTAGGATTAGCTGATACTGTTTAAAATTCAGAACATATGCTAATATCTGTTACTTACTATCTGCTGAGATATAAAATGTATAACTACAGTGTACCAGAAAAATCAATTTTAATTTTTTTAAATTATATTTATATATGTGTGCATCTGTGTATGTGCATGCTCTTATGTTCCGTGTATATGTGTGTGTGTCTCCTGTGTATGTGCATGCTCTTATGTTCCGTGTATATGCGTGTGTGTCTCCTGTGTATGTGCATGCTCTTGTGTTCCGTGTGCTCTCGTGTTCCAGGATGTGTGTGGAGGTAAGAGGCCAACTTTCAGGAGTCAGTTCTCTTCATAACACTGGCCCAGAGACCCAACTCAGGCGCTCACACTTGGTGACAACCTCCTTTCCTCACTAAGCCATCTCAGCAGCCTTTCAAATAACAAATTTCAAACGTTTACCCACCTTGTGATCCTATGGAGAAGAAAAATTGTCCTCTTACTTTCAACAGTAATATCCCGGCTTAGTTTCACGAGTCTCTCATATTTGTCGTGCCTCGCGTCCAGCTCCTGCTGAAATGCTGGAACATGGTATGACATCATAAGCACGCATGCTAGAACACGGTATAACACCATAAGCACGTATGTTAGAACATGTTATGACACCATAAGCACGTACGCTAGAACATGGTATAACACCATAAGCACACATGCTAGAACATGGTATAACACCATAAGCACACATGCTAGAACATGGTATAACACCATAAGCATACATGCTAGAACATGGTATAACACCATAAGAACACATGCTAGAACATGGTATAACACCATAAGCACGTATGCTAGAACATGGTATAACACCATAAGTACGCATACTCTTTACTCAGGCCAGCTGAGCGACAGGACACGGTACAACTTGGATGCAGCCAAGCAGAATGCAGTGGTCAGGACACTAATTCTCAAAACACTGTAACTGAACACTATCCTATCCTATCCTATCCTATCCATGATACACAAAACCACAGCACTCTGGAATCCCTGGGGTTTTTTTAGAAAAGTCTGTGAACTGTTTTAAAGTGGCACTGGTCTGTAAATGAATACAGCAAGCTACCTCACTGTCATCTTCACAGTAACACTGTCAGTATTTAGTTACCTAACGCTAACAACAGCACCACAGGGCTGGGCTGTAAGTCAGTCAGTGATCGCCAGGCATGCACTAACCCTGGGCTCAGTGTTGAGCACTGCACCAAAACAATCCCCAGAAGATATGCTTGGAGGGTCTCTCCCTGGCTTGGGCACACTGAGTAATCTTCTTTTCTGCTTTTCCCGATATAAAAAGGGCATGGCAGCATAGGCCTCCAAACCCCAACAGAACAGAACAGGGACTGGGAGATCAGGAATTCAAGAGACTAGTCATCCTCAAGAGACTAGTCAGGGCTAATACGACCCTATCTCAGTAATAACATTGATGATGATGATGATGATGATGATGATGATGATGATGATGATGATGATGATATCTGGATTTTGTCTGATTTTATAAATGCAAAGTTGGATTAAAAAACAGAGCTCCTAGTTTATTTAGAGACACGGATATAAATAATAAGTAATTAAATAAAATATAACAATGATACAATAAATGCATAGAGAAGGGTTAAGGCATGAGTAAATGGACAGGAAGTGAATGAAGGTAACCATCATGCCCAAGGAGCCACTTGAGCTGGGTTTCAAAGAGAACGTGGTGCACCAGAATGATAATGAAAGCACTACATCAGAAGTAAATCCAAGCTCCAAGAACTGTCTACCCAGAAGAGAAAGAAACAGGAAAGCAGCAAACAAGCTGGAAACAACCAGCTTGTTTCAGTCAGTATTCAGTCATGTCAATACAGCCCTCTGCTCGATTATACCTGGTCTCCTCACACTAACGAAGACCGCGGTAGGTGCTGTGTTCTTTTAAAACTGTCCACACATTAGCTGGGATCCTTCTCTTTACAAAGTGCAACCTAATTCTTTCTTCCTAAATATGAAGTTGTTTTTACTTTGCCCTGCTTTTAACAAATGGGATGTGGCAAACATCTGTATCCCAAAGCCCTTGACTACGATGGCATATGAGGATATTAACATTAGTAAGCAGTAAACAGTTGCACATAAGAAAGCATTAAATGTCAATTAATATGTATGCTGGTATTCTTGGTCTATTAACTTGGTCAAGTTGATCCTGATATCAGATCTTTGAAATATAGATTTTTCAGGCCAGACCTAGCACCAACACAAACCAATCGGGAAAACTAAGCTTTACATCAGCATGGACTAAATAGCCCCTACCTCACGCCACCCCACCCCCCGAACACTATGGCAACACGACTGTTATGGTTCTAACTCTCCTTATGGAAACTTACTTTTGAAGGCCAGCATCACCGGCGAAGACAAACTGGCATCCTTCCCTTCTCTCCTTTGGTTGTGTGGGAAGTTGTCATGCTTCCTCTTCCTGAACCCTCCTGGTCCTTAGATAAAAAAAGAAGAGCTGGATGGTGTCCTTGCAGTGTCACAGCCCAGGCTATCCCCTTCGTCCCCCCGGTACCCAGCAGGGCCCGACCTCCCCAGCCACACACAGGTCCCCAAACATGTGCACTAGCGCAAGGGTCGCACAAAACGCGGCTCGAGACCCCAGGAATCGGGCTGTGCTCGGGGTCGGTCCGCAGGGCCCCCGGGGGCGTGCAGTGGCACGGTGACAGCAGAGCCCGAGCGCCAGGCCCAGCCAGCCCCTCCCCCCCACGCGCCGGCCCCGCACCTTCTTTGCCGCTCATGACCGCGGGGCCTCCTCGGCTTGCACCCGCAGGGACCGCAGCCGCCGGGCCAGCTCAGAGAAAAGCTGTCGTTGGACGCTGCAGAACGCGGACAGAGACCGTGGGTGACAGCGCAGACCACCCTGGTCGCAGTGGACCGTCGCCGGAAGCGGAGACTTCACGTAGCTTCAGCCGGGAGCTGAGTCCGCCGCGGAGGCCCCTCGGCCGCGCACACTTCCGGTCTGTCCCCCCAGCACCGCAGCCGGCACGCCGGCGGGCGCGCTCCTGCAGCGGCGCACGTTTCCGGTCCCGCTCCCCGCGCGCTCCCTGTGCCGCACATACTTCCGGTCTGTGTCCTGGCTTCTCCCACATCCATGTACTTACCCGGCGCGCTCCCTCAGCCGCACATGCTTCCGGTGTGCCAGGCTGTGATGCAAGCCTTTGAGTGCCCACCTGCGCTGTGTAGTCACGGCTCGGGCAGCGGCTGGAGCTCGGCTTGCAGGCCGGCCTCGGGTCCCCACGCCTCTGAGCATACCCTCGGCATGTGGTGGGTGCGTGGCACGTGGAGGTGTTGGCCTTTACCTCAGTTTCCCCCTCTGTCAAGTTATGGTGATCTTGCGTGCCTCAAAAGGTGTAAGCAGAGAAGCGGCTTTGGAATAAATGGAAAGTTTGGTCACATTGTTGTTTGAGCAGATGCTACTTCACCTAGCTAGTCTTTGGGCCCACGGACCCTGGTACCATTATCTCGAGGCTTCCTGAAGCCCCTTATTAAAGAACCATGCTCAACTAAGATTAGTCATTGAACACAAGCCCAGCATCTTGAGTAAGTTGAGCCATGTGCACACTACAGACGTTTAATCACCAGTCTGTTCTTGTTAACTTAGGAACAGAGACAGTATAGGAAATGATACACCTAGAATTAGGCAGTGATGTCAAGGCCACAATAGCGTCACAGGAGGGTTTTCTGACCTCAGTAGCCTCCAAAGTGTCTTCTATCTCAAAAAATAGACCATGAGCTGTCAACATTGAATCAAAAAAAGGCTAGATGGATTAGGCAGAGTCCTGCATGAAACGGCTGCTGGGGAACAGCAATGGATGGATGTTAGACACACAACTATCTTGAGTTTCTTTGACTTCTGAGCCTGTTCACATTCACCAGTTGTCTTAGCGTTTGTATTCCTGCACAAAACATCATGAACAAGAATCAGGTTGGAGAGAAAAGGGTTTATTCAGCTTATACTTCCACATTGCTGTTCATCGCCAAAGGAAGTCAGGACAGGAACTCACACAGGGCAGGAACCTGGAGGCAGGAGCTGATGCAGAAGCCATGGAGGGATGCTGCTTATTGGTTTGCTCAGCTTGCTTTCTTATAGAACATAGGACCACCAACCCAGGGATGGCACCACCCACAATGGACTGGGCCCTCCACCACTTGATCACTAATTGAGAAAACGCCTTACAGTTGGATCTCCTGGAGGCATTTCCTCAAGAGAGACTCCTTTCTCTGTGATAACTCTAGCTTGTGTCAAGTTGACACAGGAAACCAGCCAGTACTCCAGTATTCCACTACTTTTTGATTGACGATGAGGTGGGGCTACAGGGATTGCTCAGTAGGTGAAGTACTTGCCCTGTAGGCATATGGGACCCAAGTGTCACCCAGAACCCACATAGAACATCACTGGGGAGATGGAGATACACAGATCTCTGGGGCTTGCTGGCTAGTAGGTTGGGAAGTTCTGAGCCAGTGAGAGAATCCTGTAGATGAAAACTGAAAGGTAAAGAGACCCGGGGAACAGTTCTGTGATTGCTCACACACACACACACACACAC
>JANHMN010000018.1:48440895-48473978 GCA_030674055.1 Rhabdomys pumilio | reverse complement strand
TTTTGGTTTTTCGAGACAGGGTTTCTCTGTGTATCCCTGGCTGTCCTGGAACTCACTCTGTAGACCAGGCTGGCCTGCGAACTCAGAAATCTGCCTGCCTCTGCCTCCCAAGTGCTGGGATTAAAGGCGTGCGCCACCACCACCCAGCTTTTAACTATATTCTTATATTTTACATATAAGACTCATTTAAAACTGTACACTTTATGCCATGAATTGTGGTTCCAAGGGCCTTGAAGGAAGAGATGAGAGGATCAGAATTTCAAGATCATCCTCGGCTACACGAGTTCAAGACCAGTCTGGGCTACATGTGGTGGGTCATCCTAGCTACAGGGGAGGCTGAGGCAAGAGGATCACTGCCGATCACAGTTCAAAGCTAGTTCAGATAGCAGGACCCACTCTGCCCTGAGGAGCTATAGAAAGTTAATGGTTGTGTGTGGCTGGGGATTCCTATTCCTCAATGATGCTGTCACTGGTAAATTGTCCCTGATCAAGTAAATAACTCCTACCCAAAGCACAGTGGGTCTCAGGGAGAAGACAGGAAAAGTAAAGGACAAATTTTCTTCCTGTAGAAGGGAAGAAAAAAGGGGAGGGGGTAGAAGAGGTGGACAGGGATAAGCAAGGATGATGTGTGAGAAATACATATATCCAAATACGTATATGTGAAAATTTAAAAGAAAGGGAATGAGGGAAGAGGGAGGAAAGGCAGGAGGACAAACAAGCATGTAGCTGGGTGTGGTGGGTTGTGTATGCTTGGCACTATTAGAAGGTGTGGCCTTGTTGGAGTAGGTGTGTCACTGTGGGCATGGGCTTTAAGACCCTCATCCTAGCTGCCTGGAAGCCAGTGTTCTGCTAGCAGCCTTCAGATGAAGATGTAGAACTCTCAGCTCCTCCTGTATCATGTCGGCCTGGATGCTGCCATGTTCCTGCCTTCATGATAATGGACTGAAACTCTGAACTTGCCCGGGCAGTGGTGACGCACGCCTTTAATCCCAGCACTTGGGAGGCAGAGGCAGGCGGATTTCTGAGTTCAAGGCCAGCCTGGTCTACAGAGTGAGTTCCAGGACAGCCAGGGATACACAGAGAAACCCTGTCTCGAAAAACCAAAATAATAATAAATAAAGGTATGTGCCACCACTGCCCAGCTCTATTGTAGTCTTAATGTTAAAAGTCCAAAGTTCAAAGTCTCTTCTGAGATTTACCCAATCACTTAACTATAATCCCCAAAGCAAGACGGGAAACCAAATGGACAGACTCCAAACTCTGCATCTCAATGTCTGATTTCAAAGCAGTCTTCAGATCTCCAACTTCTTTCTCATCTTTGTTGACTGTAACAAACTTCTTTCTCTGGGGCTGGTTCCACTCCCTGTTGGCAGCGTTCCTCAGCAGGTATCCCACGGCTCTGGCATCTCTAACATCGTGGGGTCTCCAAGTCAACTTCAACTCCACAGATTCTTGTTTCAATGTCTGGGATCCACACATGATCTTCTGGGCTCCTCCAAAGGGCTGGCATCACTTCTCCAGCTCTGCCCTCTGTAGCACCCTAAGCTCAGGTTGATCCATTCCACTGATACTATTGTTCTTCGTGATCATCCCTGGTACTGACATAGCCAATACTCTGGAGTCTTCTGCTGCAAGCAGGCTTCACCAATAGCCTCTCATAAGCTCTACTCATGGTGCCAAACCTCAGCTCCTTGGCATGACCCCTTCAGTCCTGGGCTATCAACTGCAACTGAGGCTGCTTCTTCGCAATGACCTTCCATGGCCTCTCACAGTGCCAAGCCTTGACTGTTCTTCATGACCTCTTCATGCCTTCAAAACCAGTACCACCTGGGTGACTCTTACACATTACCAAGTCCAGCTCCTGTAGAAGGTACAACCTTGGCTCTCTCTGAAACACAGCTTCTCTGTGCTCTCTGGAAACACTTCCCAGAAGATTTCACCCCAGTGATGCTGGTCTCTTCTTAACCATTGCTAATTTCTTAGCTCCAGGAAACCAGCATCAATCGTCCCAGCAGTCCCTTCTATTCTTGTGTCTAAAGCCAGAGCCACATGGCTCTTCACGGTTGAAGCTGCCAAGTTCTGCTGCTTGCTGGGGCTGGAACATGGCTCCCTCCTTATTCTATTATCAGTTTCACTAGTCTTACCCCTCAACTAGCAGTTATACTAACAAGTACAACACAAGTCCTGGAGGCCTCAGAACCCAGTGGCACTTGGTGCATTTACACTCTTGGTGGACAAGACAGTCCCTGAGGATGGTTTCAAGACATTTACTTCGTTTTGGTGTTGCTTCATAAGTGAGGTACTTCTGTGCGCTTCAAACTCCACAGACATTATTGTTCTCACAGTCAATGTCGGTGACCAACATTGATTGAATTTTCTCACACACACGGGGCTCCTGTTCTTTTTCCTTTTTCCTGTTAGTTTGAGGTTCTCCCGGTTGAACAGCGTGTTAGTAAAATGTCCCTTCATTACTCTGTCTCAGCCCCTCTTCTAGTGTTGTAAAGAGAAACCATGATGTAGCAATTCTTACAAAGAAAGCATTTAGTTGCCAGTGGTGGCGCACTCTAAAAACAAAACAAAACAAAACAAAAAACTAATCCAAAGTCCTAAAGTCCACATTCCTCTAATCCTCCAGTAAGCAGCAGGGCAGGAGCAATACCCAACTCCTTGTTACCAACGTTTGTCTTGTTCATTGTTCTATTTGTCTGAAGAGATGCCGTGACCATGGCAACTTTTATGAAGAAAAAAAATAGAAGCATTTACTAGTGGCTAGTTCAGAGGTTCCGAGGTTTAGTACACTATCATCATGGCAGATAGTATGGTGGAATGCAGGCAGACACAATGCTGGGAAAGAACCTGAGATTTCTACATCTTGATCTGCAGACAGAAGGGAGAGACTCTGTGTCCCCCAAGTGGAAACTTATGGTGTCTTTGGGACGTCAGTTATGTCAAAGGATGTTTTGCTGGGGCACACAAATGAAAGGATGTTTTGCTATAGCAGACACGTGAAAGGACGAGTGATAAAGAAATATAAATATGGCCAGGCGATGGTGGCGCATGCCCTTAATCCCAGCACTTGGGAGGCAGAGGCAGGCGGATTTCTGAGTTCGAGGCCAGCCTAGTCTACAGTGTGAGTTCCGGGACAGCCAAGGCTACACAGAGAAACCCTGTCTCGAAAAACAAAACAAAAAGAAAGAAAGAAAAAAAGAAAGAAAGAAAGAAAGAAAGAAAGAAGGAAATATAAATACGACCCTGCAGACAGTGGGACCTTGAGCACTGGTTTGGTTTGCTCTACCTTGCTATTCTTTATGGATGGCAAACATGTATTGGTTCACTTTACATTTTGTTGTTGAGCTCTGCTTGTGGTGATTTCATAGAGAGAAATTGGCCAAAGAACTTCTCCTGAGGGTCCTGCAGCTTCTTGATGCTTCCTCTGCCAGTTGTTGAGTCTAACAGTTTTTTGTTTTTTGGGGTTTTTTTTTTTTTTTGGATTGAACTGCCCTTGCTGGTTCATGTGTGTTGACTGCCAGGTGCAGCTGCTGATTATTCATGTTTGGTGTTTGCTAGTGGACTGAACTGCTGATATCCTGACAACAAAGATTGGACTCACCCCCAAAAAAAACTATTTCTAAGCAGGTCTACTTCCCCTGTGTCCTGATATTTTTCTTTTCCACTACCTCTGGTGGGTGCTGGGCTAGAGGGGAAGTTGTACACTTATTAAAATAGGTTAGGAAAAGCGTTTGCCTGCAGCCCCCAACATGGGGTTTTCAAACCCCAAAGTCTACTCTTAATGACACACTGCCTCCAACAAGACCACACCTTCTAATCCTTTCAAACAGCATCACTCCTTGATGGCTAAGTATTCAAATATTTGAGCCTATAGGGCCATTCTTGTTCAAAACACTGCTCTTCAGTTATTTCTTTTATATTTCTGTTGAAAAGCAAGATACTCACCATGTCCACAACCACACACACTTAGGCTGTATAGGATGCTGTCAGTCACAGCTACCACTTTACACTCTAGGCCTCTTCAGCATTCCTCTCCCATCTAACGAGTACCATAGAACTAGATCCAGCCCCTGGCACTAATCACCATTCCATTCTCCTTCCCTGGATGTAATGATTTTTTGATCCCAAGGGCAGGTGAGAACACACATTATTTATCTCTCCTCGCCTGGCTCATTTCACTTAGCACAATGCTGTCCAGGCTTATTTCTGCTCCCAGCTGCTGTCTTCCACCTGGGACTTCATTTTCTCCTACTTGAGTAACACACTGCTGATTCTTTCCCTTTGTGCAGGTCTATTCATGCCAAATCTCTTGGGTTTTTGTTTGGAAAAGATGTGATATGTTTTGTTCAGTTTCAGTCCAGTTCAAGGATATTCTCTCTGGGTGTAAAATTCTAGGGTAGTTATCTTAAGCTATTTTAAAAAATATCTTGCCACAGCTGGCTTCCCACCAGACCATTTTCTTCTTGCTGCCCACGCCTGCCCACACCCATCATGACTACTGCTCTGAAACGAGAGGGCAGGCAGTGTCTCAGGGACTGCAAAAGTCGTGGGGAAAACCCGAGGAACTAGGAATGGGCTCAACATTTTAAAACGTGGAATGATGGCCAGATCAGGCTGTCCCATCAGCTGTGGTAGTAAAAACCTCACTAAAGAGCACTTGAAAACAAGCCAGCTCTCTGAGGGAAAAGCTTGAAGAAAATGCGGCTGGTGTTAGATCAGCTTCACTATAGCATTGTGGCAACAGGCAGCAAGGGCATGGGGCTGTCAGGAAGGTGCCCCAAGAAGGGGTTTTAGAGGGAGCTGAACCACAAATGTCACCTGGGCTTGGATAGGTGGAAAGTGGAGTAAAAAGTCCTTACTGGGAGTTGGTGAGAGGGGTCAGCTGCTACACTGAACAACCTGAGTTTGATCCTCGAGACACAGACAGTGGAAGGAGAAAGCCAACCCCTGCATGTTGTCCTCTGACCTCCATGCATACATCAAGGCATGCACATGCATGCACACACACTTTCCTCATCACTTGTGACAGGAAATGGTGTGAGAATTAAAAAACAAAAACAAACAAACAAAAAAGCCCTCCATTCGGAGGACAAACCTCCATATGATTTAATTTGACTGATTTTCGTTTTACTTAATTCGAATTTCCTTCCTCTGTGTTGAGGATGGAACTCACAGCCTGCTCACCAACAGGGAATTCCTTACTTCCTCGATGACCCCTCCTCAGCATCAGCCTCCCCTTCTCAGGACTGCACCCAGCATCTCTGTCATAAACCACTGCGTGCAAAGGCACTGTTCCAAAGTGGTAGTGACACGTCCGGGCTTTAAAAGGAAATCACTCCGTTGTCTTCTGGATCCCCGTTGCTTTTAGTCTGACAGCCAATAACTGCAGCTGTTTGTCACTGTTGTTAACACATATTCTTTGATCCTTTTAGCTTTCTTCCTGGTCTTTCAGAAGACCAAGACAACCAGAGAAACAAACACAATCAGTTTCTAGATCTCTGTGGTCACCATCATAGCCTGTGTCTGGATTTGGGCTTTTCCTTATCTGTCTCCTTTAGGCTGCTTTGAGCCCTGTTGGTCTGGAAATTCTCACCTTAATTTTCCAGATTGTTAGCACCATCGACTTGAAACATTCCATCCCCTCTGTTTACTTTCCCGTCTATACCACAGACTCTGACGCAGACCTTGTCTCCTCTGTCCTTCCTCCTACTTGCTCTTGTTCACTTACCTGTGCTCTGACTGAATCCGAGCAGAATACCCACCTCTAAGTTCTACCTCTGCTTCCGAGTTTACTTCAGAGTTTACCCAAGCTCCCTTGTGTCTCCATTTCTGTACAACAGAAAAGACAGTGAGTACCTCATGGGGGCTGTGGGGACAAAGTGTGCTCAGATGGGGGATGCAAATGGAAAATGCAGAAGTCAGGGGTTGGGTTACACACACCTGCCGATGCACCACTCAAAAGGCAGGATGAAGGCTAATCGCCACAAGTTCTAGGCCAGCCTGGGCTGCAAGCAAGTGTACACAGGGCAGACAAGCCTGGCACATACCTAGACAATGATAAGCTGTCACCAACTACTGTGGTGTCTGTTACGTATTTCTCCCAGTAGGTCTACTGGTTTTTTGCTTTTAGTTTTCTGTGTGTTTTTTTTTTCCCCAGAGATAGAGTGTGTTGCTATTTAGCTCTGGCTGGCGTGACACTCACTATGTAGACCAGGCAGTTTGCAGGGACCCTCCTCCTGCCTGTCTCTCTAGCACTGGGCTTATGGAAGTGCACCACCATGCCCAGCTGACACGTCCCCTCTTAGCCTCCTGTGCCTGGCTTGTATTACTAATATCTTCTGTGATATATGTGTCACCTATGCTTACAACCAGAGTAACCTGTATCTCTAACAACCTTGCCTTTGGAATTCACATGGTACATGCAAAGTATCCCGTTTTACTGATTAGCTGTGCTGCATATTCTAAGGAAGGGGTAAATCCCCCAACCTATGTAGTCTTTCTCTTGGTGACATTAAAATCACAGAGTTCATGACTCTCAGGGCAGAGCCCTAGGGACCTTACAGGAAGTGGAGCCAGCCCTGCTTCCTGCACCACTGGGGTGGGGGGACTCCTTCAGTCATGGATTTCCTATGAATGTCTTTGAAGGAGATTGCTGGGTGGGAAGAAATCACTGGAGAGTGAGCATAGGTACTTATGTTCAGCCAGCGGGACTCTGGGATCCCCTGGTGTTATACTGAGGCACAGCCACAACCCTAGCATCTGTGGCTTGTGATCTTCCTACAGCAGGAGGGAGAAGAGGCTGGTCAAGTTCCTTTCCTGCAAGCTTGCTTTCTGCCCAGTGATTCTCTCCCCAGGCTGGAGCCCCCATGCACTTCCTGCCTCGCTAATGTGAGGTAGTGATACCTTCCTTCAAGATCCCTCCGCACTTTCCTGATGGATCTTCAGTGACCTGCTTTCTTCTTTCTCCTGATGTGGGGTGTTGATGCCAGGAGTCCACACTGGTCTCTCCCCTCTACATCATCTTTAATCTTAGGCAGCAAACCCAAGCCCTTGGGCATGCTGGGCAAGCTCTTGGCTGCTGACTTATAGCCCTGGCCCTCTTCTGATTTTCAAAGCACAGGGGGAGGGGTTGTTGTTGTTGGTGGTGGTGGTTTGTTTTTGTTGGTTTTCATTTGATTTTTGTTTGTCTGGGTTTTTTTTTTCCCGAAAAAATAGAAATTTGAAAACTGTTGTGGGATATCCACTAGAGAAGACTCCTTGGACATGGGTTTAAGACAATAAGGCCTTTATTAATTAGTCTTTTGGGCAACTATACTGATGCTCACCATCCAGCGTAGCACTGAGCCTTTCTCAGGGTGAGCTTTTAAGTACAAAATCTCATCCTGGATTGACACACCTCAGTTAGCAAGAACAGTTAGCCAGAAGCAGAGCTGCAGAAGCCGAAGGGCAAGGTCAGAACATTTTGAGACTTTCCCAGAACTGTGGACTTTGATGGATTAGGTCTTTGTTTTAGTTTTGGCAGGTGGTGCCGTCTACGTGCTGAGTTCTACAGCCTGAATGGCCCTTCCATCATGGAGTCAGTTGTGCTAAGGTCTGGGGCCTGTTACAGTAACTGTATTATTCCACCTTACCTGGATCCATATTCAGCACCACTCTGTGTTAGCCTCATAGTAACTGATCAAACCTGGCGTGATTGTCCTGTTTTGCATTGATCAGAGTCTGAGAGAAGGCAAAGGAGTCAGCCTTCTCTTGCTTAGTCAAGCTACCTGACTTCAGACACATCTTTTATTTTGTCTCCACTCCTGGCCCATTTCTGCTGACTTCAGCCTAGGTTTGATCAGCATGTTTGGAGGAGCTAAGTCAATTCGTACCTAAATAAAGCAACTTGTTTGGGCAAAAGAAATGACTGCGTTATGACAGGAGCCAAGCACAAACTACCCGGGCAACTTTCCTAAGAATAGTTAGTTTATCAGCTGAAGGCTCCAGCAGTTCCCACCCAGCAGAGGCGGCCTACCTGCCTTCCTGCACGTTCTGGGTGACACAGGCTTGAGAATCTCTGTCCTCCTGTGGCTTTGACTCAGCACCCAGCAGTAGCCAGATTAATGCTCCCTGAGAAGATCTGATCTTAATCTCACAGCTGCCTTTGAGACTGTAGAGAGCTTGAAGAAGAGAAAGAACCCCTCCCTTATCAGGGGGTGTGAGACGTGAGTGAAATGCATTCCTTTAATCTCACCAGAACTCTTGAACTCCAGATGAGCCTTGAAAATCTGAGCAGCAGTGTCAGCCATACCTGTGCTGCAGCTTCAAGGCAGTGGCGACCTCCTCTCAGATCAACAAGATCTACTTGGCAAGAGAGGGCGTGGCTTTGAGCTGTCACGTGCAAGCTTCATGTTCTGTCTTCAGATCGTCACATTTTAATGGCATCTTTGAGGATAAAAGCTGGGATTGGGCAGCGTTGTTGCAGAGCTGACTTTTCCAGGGAAACTGTGGAGGGCAGCGCGTCAACGGAGGAGGCAGATAGCCTGGTTTGGAGCCCTGGTCTACCAGGAAGTAAACCTTCCGTGCTTTGGGGTGGGCGTGTGCTTCAACCCTCTGGGCTTCTCTTCCCTCATTTACATAATGGTGATGATTAAGTGGGAAGTCGGCTGGAAAGTGACACGCACAGATAGATGCTGGAGAGAGAGTTCCTTTGACCTGCTGAAGCGGAATTACTCAGTCACCAAGCCCTTAAGTTAGTATTCTGTGCAGAGTTCCAGGAAAGGATAAGACACAGCTATTTCAACAAGTACATAGGCAACACAGACATGCCTGTACAGGAAAGATTTACGTTAAATATATGCGCTGGATAAATGTGTAGACACAAGCATTTTGCACTCTGCCCACGTATCTCTGAAAGGTAGGAGTTGAGTAAATGCCGGAATGTTGCATCTTTTCTTCTGAGAATTTAAGGCATCCCAGATTCTCAGAATGATGGGACTAACAATTTTATATACATTGAAGTGATATACTAACCACACATTCCTGCGGATCACATTTATTCATCAAGAATTCCACAAGAGAGCTGGAGAGATGGCTCAGCGGTTTCCTGATCTTCCACAGCAGCCGGCCCTGAATTCAAGCACTCATGTTGGGAGCCTCACAACCATCTCTGTAAACCAAGCTCCAGGGATCCAATGCCCTGGCCTCCTTTTTATAATTATTATTATTATTATTATTATTATTATTATTATTATTATTATTATATTTTTTAATTCTATATGCATTTATGTTTTGTCTGCATGTATGTCTGTGAGGATATTGGATCCATGGAGTTATAGACAGTCGTAAGCTGCCATGTGGTTGCTGGAACTTGAACATGGATCCTCTGGAAGAGCAGTCAGTGCTGCTCCATCTCTCCAGCTCCGATACCTGTACTCACATGAACACACATACAAAAACACACATCTACACATACTTAAAAATAATCAAACAAGGGCCTGGAGAGATGGCTCGGCAGTTAAAAGTGCTGACTGCTCTTCCAGGGGTCCTGAGTTCAACTCCCAGCAACTGCATGATGGCTCACAACCACCAGAAGAAGGCTATGATGTGGCCTTCTTCTGATGTCTCTGAAGACAGTGTACTCATATACATAAAATAAAAATAAAATAAAATAATTCCATAAGAGCCAGATGCACTGGCCTTTAATTCCAACACTGGAGAAACAGAGGCAGGAAGATCCATATGACAGCAAGCTCTAGGTCAGCCAAACCTATGCAGTGAGATATTTTCCTCAGAAAAAAAGAAAAAAGTAATAATAATAATAAAGAAAAAAGTAATAATTCTGTAACACCCTGAAAACAGTATTTCATTGCCATATATTCAACATTTTAATTATTAATTTTAGAGTTTATAATAATTTCATGCCTCATTTAAAATGTTTACATAAAAGAATGCTTTGCATGTTGTAATGCAGTGAACATAGTATTGCCATATCCCGTTGAAACTTGATAAAGAAAACTCCAAAAGGGGAAATAAAATAGACAAGAATTATAAAGTAGCATGCTCTTTGGGGGACTGGAGAGATAGCTCAGGGGTTAAGAGCACTGGCTGCTCTTCCAGAGGTCCTGAGTTCAATTCCCAGCAACCACATGGTGGCTCACAACCATCTGTAATCTGTAACCTCTTCTGGTGTGTCTGAAGGGATCAACAATATATTCACATAAGATAAATATATAAATCTTTAAAAGAAAGAAAGAAAGAAAGATAGATAGAAAGAAAGGAAGAAAGAATTCTGGCCGAGGTGACTAGACACGGTGGGGCACACTCTTAGTCCCAGCACTCAGGAGGCAGAAACAGGCAGATGTTTCTGAGTTCAGAACTAACCTGGTCTACAAAGAGAGTTCCAGGATAGCCAGAGCAGAGAGATCCGGGATAGCTAGGGCTTTTACACACAGAAACCCTGTCTCAAAAGCCAAAAACAAAAACAAAACAACAACAAAAAAAACAAGCAAACCCCATGGTCTTTTGCAGCTTTGTCGTACGTCAACATGGCTGTATTGTCTTAATTCTCCCTCAGTTCCCTTCCCTTAACTATAGGACATTTCAAGGTAGTGTGCATATTGACAATAAGGCTGGCCTTGGTTACTTGATACTCCAGCCTCACCTCTCAATTAATGGGGTTACAGGCATGCATGACCATTCCTGGTTTTACATTGTGCTGGGAGTGAAACCCAGGCTTTTTTTTTTTTCCAGCTAACGAGCACTTTACTCGTTCAGCCCCGGATCATTAAAGGACACCTTGACTTCTTGGACATAAATTCTCTAATAAACGTAGGGCATTGCCTTGAACCAAAAGTGATATTCTTCTGCCGAATCTGCCAGTGAAAGACAGGAGGGTAACCAGGCCAAATTACAGGGGACAAAACCAGACACACAAAATCATGGCACCCGAAAATGAGCTCTGAGCACACGGAGGTGACAGGGGTGAGTTTCCCTCCCAATCACTAAGGTTCTCTGGTCTGAAAAGGCTTGCGGGCTGTGTGTGAGGGAGCGATAAGGCAGTGGGGTTTTTAGGGGAACAGAGCATTCTGTGCTGTCACAGTGGGAACTGTCCTCATAAATGCATCAAAACCTCTAGAAACTAAAACAGAATTGCATTGTCAGCCCCCAGATGGTCATTGAGTGTCCTCAGTCAGTCTGGTGTATGGTTGAACAGGGGACCATACAGGTATGAGTTGCTCCAGGCAGAGAGGTAGAAGGGTGGGTACCCTTTCACATTATGGGGAATCCGATTTCTGCTCTTCTGTCTTTTCCTCCCTCCTTCCTGTCCTTCCTTCCCTTATTGACTCTTTGAGACAGTGTCCCTCATGTAGCCCAGGCTAGCCTCCTACCTTGTTGCACAGCTGAGTGTGATCCTGAACTCTGGATACTCACACCCGAGTGCTAGGTTCCAGGTGTGCAAAAGCTGGGTTCCAGGTATGCACTGGCCTCCTGAGTGCTGGGTTTTAGGTGTACAAGAGCTGGGTTTTAGGTGTGCACTGGCCTCCTGAGTGCTGGGTTCCAGATGTACAAGAGCTGGGTTTCAGGTGTGCAAGAGCTGGGTTTCAGGTGTGCAAGAGCTGGGTTTCAGGTGTGCAAGAGCTGGGTTCCAGGTGTGCACTGGCCTCCTGAATACTGGGTTCTAGGCATGCATTGGACTCCTGAGTGTCGAGGGTTCCAGTCATGCAGTGTCTCTGTATGCTCTCACACTATCTCCAGACTCTGAACAGGTCTCTGCAAACCTGCCATCAGATGCCACAGCAGACACTGTCCACTGAGAACTCCACCTACTCCATCCATTTGCTCATGACTCTGTGGTGAAGAGATCTGCTTTTATCTAAACCCCAGATCATTAAAAACCTACAACCTCTCAGACACGGTTTCAGTTACTGAGTTAGAGGGAAAACGGCATCTTGAGAGTGAAGACGAATGTACCATATTATTTCTAGCAAGTCAGCCTTGTCTCTGCGACATCACAATTGAAAGTGCAGAGGCTGGGGTTGGGGTAAAAGCCAGGACTAAGACTGTATCAATCCACTCTCCCTTCTGCTTTAAGCAGCTGCCAGGCCCTAAGTGGCTCACTTGAGCTGGGAATTTCTCTTCTAAAAGGAGAGGCTGTACCTGGCTCTGATGTAAAATGCTATGGAGATGAATGTGGGTTGTGGACAGACAGAGAGCTTTCCCTTTAGCCTGGGGCTAGCCCGGAGATGGATGTCTTCAGTTGTTTTACCTCTTCTCTTGTTCAGGGAAACTTACAGGCCAGGAAATATTTGATTAAATAAACTAGTTTCTAAACTGTTTTGAGGGTTGTTTTCTGTTGCTGATGGTTTGGTTGGTTGGTTGGTTGGTTTTTTTTTTTTTTTTTTTTTAAAAAAAAAAGGTCTCTAAGGCTTCTATTACCTGGAGTCAACTACAATGTGAATATTTAAAGTGGAGATTTCAAGAAATAAACTGGCAAATTTTAACTTACATATCTTCTGCAAAATACAACGGAACTTCATAATTTTTCTCCTTCCTCTTATCCCAGCCATGACTCACCCTGTATCCAGGAAATCCATACTGTATACACCGCCTGCCCATTAGTAAACATTTTAGTTGTCAAATTGACAGTGCTCATGTCCAAGTGACCCTTACTTTATTAAAAGTTAATCTCAAAGCACAAGAGTGATGACTTTGGCAACCGAGACATGCCAACAAGAAGTTGCAACATGCTTCCTATAAAGGAAATATGCAAGCATAATGACATTTTAATTTTTCTACCTATGTTTTTACATTTTAATTTTTCTCCCTATTGTTTTTACTCTATCTGTGTGTGTGTTTGCCTGCATGTCTGTGCACCATGAGCATGCAGTGCCTGTAAAGACCAGAAGAGGGCGCCAGACTCCTTGGCACTGGAGTTACAGAAGGTTGTCAGTTACTATGTAGGCACTGGGAATGCAACCCAAGTCCTTTGGAAGAGCAGCTAGTGCTCTTAACAGCTGAGTCATCTCTCCAGCCCCATAACAACAGTGGGGAGGGGAGGAGACACACACACACACACACACACACACACACACAGAGAGAGAGAGAGAGAGAGAGAGAGAGAGAGAGAGAGAGAGAGAGAGAGAGAGAGAGAGAGAGAATATGAATTTCCTAGTCAGCTTTTTTTGTTTTTTTGGTTTTTGGTTTTTTTTTTTTCCCCGAGACAGGGTTTTTCTGTGTAGCCCTGGCTGTCCTGGAACTCCTGGAACTCACTCTGTAGACCAGGCTGGCCTCGAACTCAGAAATCTACCCGCCTCTGCCTCCCAAGTGCGCCATTAAATTAAAGGCGTGCGCCATCACTGCCTGGCTCAGCTTTTTTTTTTTTTTTTAAGATTTATTTATTTTATGTATATGCGTGCACTGTCACTGTCTTCAGACACACCAGAAGAGGGTATCAGATCCCATTACAGATGGTTGTGAGCCACCATATGGTTGCTGGGAATTGAACTCAGAACCTCTGGAAGAGCAGTCTGTGCTCTTAACCGCTGAGCCATCTCTCCAGCTTTGTAGTCAGCTTTAACTATCAACTTGATATAGCCTAGAATCACCTGAGAAAGAAGTCTTAATTGAGATCAAGTCTGCAGGTGGTTATCTTGACTGTTAGCTGATGTAGGAAGACTCAGCCTACAGAGGCTGGGAGGTACCATCCCTAGGCAGATGGGCCTGAGCCTTGTGAGCCAGCAAGCAGCCTGCTCCTTTGTGGGTTTTGCAGCAGGCTTCTGCTTGAGGTCCTGCCCTGACTCCTCCCCTCAGTGAAGGACTGCAACCTGCAGATGTGAGCCAAATCAACCCTTCTTTCCCTAAGTTACTGTCCACCAGGGTGTTTTACGCCAGAGACAGACAGAAGGAAACTAGGACAGACCCCACTCACATCAGTGTCATCGCAGTGGGCTGACTGCACTGTTTTACTTCCTAAATATTTTTTTAAAGCAAAGAAGGTTTATCTCAGCTCACAGTTCAGGGGACACAACCCATCCTGCTGGGGCAGGTACGGCAGTGAGACCAACTCCTGTCCACTGCAATGGCCGCTGCTTGCTCTCACCCAGAGGATCCAGATGTAGAAACAAAGAACTGCTTTCCCCCGTCCCCTTACAAAACAGGATTTCCCAAGCAGTCCAGGCTGCTTTTGGACTCATGATCCTCCTGCTTCCATGAAATGTTGAATTACAAGCATGTACTACCACACCAGGCCTTACGCTAATTTCATTTTGGATGTCATTAATCTCTTCACTTATAAATAAAGCTTTACCATCGGGACAGATAGCTGGGAGAAGGGAAGAGTGATGTGTAGGGTTCAATTTCAAATACATACTAGGGGCTCGGGGACTGTATCTCGCAGGTGAGGGGCCACTGCCTTTGGAAGTTGGGGTTAACACCATAACTCACAATCCCCTAACACTTGGATGCTGGGCCTCAGAGTTAGTCCAGAGGGGTTCCAGGGCCATCCTGTAATCTTATAGTCCTCTGACACACCAAAACCCTAAAGGAAAGGCTGTGGGGAAATAGTCTCAGGTGTTAGGCTTATGTCTAGTGTCATGGCACTCTCCCTGTGTCTGGTATAAAGTCAGGTACCTAATGAGTGGCCAAGGACGTCTGAACTCGGACCCTCAGACTGTATCATCTTTTCCTTCTGTTCTATTGCTCACTGAACATAGCTTGTCCCTCAGTTATTTTTTCTTTCTTTGAGACAGGGTCAGCTGGACACGGTGATGCACACCTTCAATCCCAGCACTTGAAAGGCAGAGGCAGGCAAAGCTCTGTGTTCAAGGCCAGCCTGATTTATAAAGTCAGTTCCAAGACAGTCAGAGCTACACAGAAAAACCCCATCTTGAAAATAAAAAAATTAGAGACGGAGATGGTTCGGAGAAAAGAAAATAGAGACAGAGATGGGGTCAGGGGTAGATCTTGCTAGGCAGCTAACCTGGCCTCAAACTAACAGCAACCTTCCTGCCTCAGTCTCCTGAGTGACAGAATCACATGAACAAGCCCTTATACTCTGAATCTGGTCATTGCTTCTTAGGTTGTGATGTAGTTTGGATTTGTGTCGAAGCCTTGGTGCTCTTGGGAGTCGATGGAGCATGTTGAGAGATAGGCCTAGTGTGGGATCCTCAGTTTACTAGGGGAATGCCTTTGAAGAGACTAATGGGACCTGACTCTTTTCTGTCTTTGCCTCCTGGCTGACATGACGGTTTCCCTTTGCCGTGAACACCTGGCCCCCACCACCATGTCCTGCAGCACAGCCCCAGACACCTGGGCCAGTCCGAACTCTGAGACAGAATGCATTTTCTCTTTAATATGATTGTCTTAAGTGTTCTGTAAGTGACAGAAAGCTAACGCAGACAAGTGGAGTCCTTTTTGCACTGCTGCAAAAATATAATTCGGAGCATGCAGCTAGGTCCAGTGGCCAACCTCTTTTCTCTTGAGCAGGCTTGGTGCCTCTCACTGTTACCACAGAGCTAGACAGTCATTTTGGAACATGACTCAATGCTAAAACAACCTCTGCATTTCTTGCTTTTCTTCGGAGAGCTCAGTTACCAGAGTGATCCCATCCGATTGTTCAACACAAATATCTAACTGCCGCTTATCAGTCGCCTGCAGAGTCAGCTCACAGTTTTGGAGAGCATATGCAGGCTATATATAAGTCATCCTCACAGAGATTTTTCTTTTAAGAAAATTTTAAATTTGTTCTTTGAAATTTTCATTCATGGGCTCAGAGGTTAAGAACACTGACTGCTCTTCCTAGAGGACAGGGGTTCAATTCCCAGCACCCATAGGGCACCTTACAACTGTCTGTAACTCCAGTTCCAGGGCTTCAGACATCCTCACAAAGACATGGATGCAGGCAAAACACCAATGACCACAAAATAAAAATAAATTGTATATTAAAAAAAGAAAATTTCATCAGAGTATCAACCATATTTCAGTCATTTCTTTTCTTCCTCACTTCCCACTCCAACTCCCCTGGAACTCCAATCATACCTCCCTCCATTTTCACGCCATTTTATAATTTAACTCACTGGATCATGTTTGCTCTGCAAAAATCACACAGACATGCACTCATTTGGAGCACAGGTAACATAGTAGCCACACTGCTAAAAAAAAAAAAAAAAAAAAAAAAAGACTCTCCCTTCCCCAACAGCTAACAGTTTCTCTTCAGGGAATGAGGCCTCAGGGATTCCTCCTGACTCCATGCTGGACTTTTAACTAGCTTGGTCTCGTGCAGGACTTGTGAAGGTATCCTCACAATGAATGCTGCGAGTCTGTGTGCAGCAGTGGTGTCAAGTCCAGAGCAGAGGCAGGTGGATCTGTGAGTTTAAAGCCAGCCTGGTCTACACAGGGAACTCTAGGCCAGCTGGGGCTACCTAGTAAGACCCTGTTTTTATTTGTTTATTTATTTATTTATTTATTTATTTATTTATTTATTGGTTTTTCGAGACAGGGTTTCTCTGTGTAATCCTGGCTGTCCTGGAACTCACTCTGTAGACCAGGCTGGCCTTGAACTCAGAAATCTGCCTGCCTCTGCCTCCCAAGTGCTGGGATTAAAGGCCTGTGCCACCACTGCCCGGCAAGACCCTGTTTTAAAGACCAGTGTGAAATGGAAAAATGTAAACTCTGATATAATATCAGTGGGATTGTAAAACAGTACAAATACTGTGCTGAACACGGCAGAATTTCTGAAAAACGTTAAGAGGAGATCCAGTCATTCCAATTCTGAGTGCGCAGCCGAGAAAGTTAAAAGAAAGGGGTCTCAGAGGGATGTCACTCCATGTTTGTGGAGGCCTTACCCACAATAGGTATAAGACAGAAGGTTCTGAGATATCACCTGAGATGTCACCCCAGATCCTAAACAGAGGGAGCAATTGTGTGTGATGTCCCCTAAGCCTTAGTTTGATTTGTTTGCTTGTTTGTTTGTTTGCTTGTTTTTGAGACAGGATCTCAGGTAGCCAAGGCTAGCCCAGAACGCCATTTGTAGCTGAGGCTTATTTTCAATTCCTGCTTCAACCTCCTGAGCCCTGAGATTACAGGTCTGTGTCACCCAGCTTTGTCCCGTGGACTGTAAGAAAAAAACCTCTATCTACTAATTATACCCAGTACAAGGCAGCTGCTGCATAAATACTTGCTATACTGCTGTTTTAAAAAGTGTGTCATGTGGGGGACTGGAGAGACAGAGCGGGAGTTCAGAGCACTTGCTGCCCTTGCAGAAGACCAGGGTTCTATTTCCAGCATCCATATGGTCGTTTATAAAGTCATCTATAATTGCAGTTCTGGGAAATCTCAGTATCCTCTTCTGATCTCTGCAGACACAAGGCACACATGTGGTCATAGACATACGCTCAGGTAAGACACTCGTACACATAATATAAAAACAAATACATATTTTTAATGTGTCGGTTTAGGGGCAGAAGAAATGGCTTGTCATTAAGAACAGTTACTTTTCTTGCAAAGGACCAGAGTTTGTTTCCCAGTACCCATGCCTGGTGGCTCACAACTGTCTGCGACTTCAGATCCAGGGGTTCTGATGTCCTTTCCTGGCCTCTGGGGGAACCTTGTACTAACACGCACATACCCACACAGAGACATAAAAGCACACATGTAATTAAGAACAACAACAACAAAAAATTTTTAACTATGTCATTTTTAATAGGGTGGGCATGATGGCATGTGCCTTTAATCCCAGAAGTAGGAAGGCAAATGAAAGTGTGTCTCTGTGAGCGTGAGGCTAACATAGCGAGTTCCAGGCCATCCAGGACCACACAGTGAGACCCTGTCTGGAAAAAAAAAACAGAAAGAGAGAAAGAAAGAAAGAAAGAAAGAGAGAAAGAGAGAAAGAGAGAAAGAGAGAAGGAAAGAAAGAAAGAAAGAAAGAAAGAAAGAAGGGAAGAAAGAGAGAAGAGAGAAAGAGAGAGAGAGGAAAAGAAAAAACAAAACAACCTCCCCCACAAAACAGTCATCTTTACTCTTGTGGTTTTAATTTCATTGTTTTTGTTCCCTCAGCTGTTTTCCACCGGTGGTATTGTCCACGCCCCTTTACCTTGGTGCCCCAGTTTACAAGATAGCAAACAGCAAATAAAAAAAAAAAAAAAAAAGACTCCCTTACAAGAGGGGTTACCCCAGAATACACAGAGAAGGGATGAAAACTAGAAAGGGTATCCAGAGGAGAGGAACGAATGGTGTGTGTGTTTGTCTGTGTGTGTGTGTGTGTGTGTGTGTGTGTTTGTCTGTGTGCATATGTGTGAGTGTGCATATGTATATGCATGTGTGTTTATGTGTATATGTGTGTGTCTCTTTGTATGTCTGTGTGTGAGTGTGCCTGTGTTTGTGTGTGCACGTGTGAGTGTGCCCATGTGTGTTCGTGTGTACGCCTGTGAGTGTGCATGTGTATGGCTGTGTGTGCGCATGTGTATTTGTATGTGTATGTGTGTACTTGTGTGGGCATGTGTACGTGAGTGTATGTGAGTGTATTGTGTGTGTGTGAGTGTGCCTGTGTATGTGTGTTCATGTGTGTGCCTGTGTGTTTATGTGTGTATGTGTGTGCTTGTGTGTGCATGTATATGTGAGTGTGTGTTCATGTGCCTGTGTGTTTATGTGTATATATGTATGTGTGTGCTTGTGTGTGCTTGTGTATGTGAGTGTGTGTGTGTGTGTGTGTGTGTGTGTGTGTGTGTGTGTGTGAGTGATGGAATACATGTGGTAACGTAGAGAACAAGAAAGCAAGCCTACGGGGGTAGGACAGCAGTCACAGAGTGTGACAAATGTAGAGAGCGTTGTCAGGGAGAAGTTCTGAGAACAACCTGTGTGTGAGCGTGCTATAACAAAGCCCACAGCTCTCTGTGCTAACCAGAAAAACAGAATTTAAAAACAACAAAAAAAATCTCTCCCACCATGTTTCCTTCCACTCAGACGCCAGGCTGCCTGAGTGTACCCACTCAGCTGCTCTCAGGAGCCTGGGAGCTCAGGGCAGGATCAGGTCGCAGCACCTCAGCATCTGTAAAATGGCACAGCACACAGGGGTGGCCAATCTTGTCAGTTAAAGCAGGGTGTGGGCCTCTGACTTTGCCACAGCTTTGAATCTACTTTTTAAATGTACTCAAGTGGACGAGAAATGCAAAAGTTAGCATCCTTCATCCCCGCAGAGAATCAGCTAGCAACCAACTCCGAACATACATTTGATAACTGGCATCAAGCTCCAGACTCTCTACTTAGCGCAGACTCTGGAGATGTAACTGCACAGCCTTTCCCACACCGACTACAACGACGTGTTCTCCTTAGCTTGAAATCAGCTGCGCTGAAAAAAATTAAGCACAGCAATCAGAAACTGCGGTGGCCTGCCCGATTCCACCCAGAGAGCCTGTTGTTAAGCAGATGCTGGCAGAGCAGTTGTCAGTTACTGTCAACCAGGATCAGGGAGCAGAGTTTCGTAGTCTCAGTGACAGATGATAAGCCTTCGGCAGCAGGTCTGTTCCACTCTGGTTTTCCTTCCTGTGATAAAACACCTTTACCAAAACTAGCCTGCAGAGGAAAGGGTTTATCTGGTTTATACTTTCAGGTCATGGTACAAATCACTGAGAGAAGCCAAGGCAGGAGACTGGCTTGCTTCTCCAGGCTTTCTGAGCTTTCCTTCATAGAGAGCCCAGAACCACCCGCCCAGGACTGGCGCCATCCTCGGTGGACTAGGCTTTCCTCTATCAACCAGCAATGAAGTACAGGCCAATCTGATGAAGGCAATTAGCTTTTCAACTGAGTGTCCTTCTTCCCGGGTGCCTCTAGTTTGGGTCAAATTGGCAAAAACTAACCAGTATAGTTTGTATGAGGCAAAGCATCTTATCCCTTTCTTCAGTGACACAGCATTGTGTGTCTCCGAGACAGACCACACAAACTAGAGTTTCTCTTTCCCAGGGAATTTCCAGGAACCTTAATCTATCTGCCCCTGCCTGTAGGTGTTGGAGCCGGCCACAAACAAATCCTTTGGCCTCCCTTTACCAAGGGCAGGCCATCAGATTGGCATTCTGAGAGCCTGGCTCACAGCTGGAGGGGGAATGCTTGGCTCCCCACCCAGCCTATCTTCTTGACATCTGTACTGATATCTCCATTGAAACCTCAGAGGTCAGGGTTCAGAGAACTCTAGGACAGCTGGTCATGTGGCAGTTCCTGGAAGGTGGTACCCTGAGAGAGCAGGGAAGCTCCTGGCATCTCCTTTAGACCTTGCCCTGGGTACCTCTCCCTCTGTGTCTATCCTAATGCTTTTCAGGATAGATATGCAAACATGTTTCCAAGATTAGTTTTATGAACAAATCATTTCAATCTTTTATTCCTTTCTGCTTCTTTCTGTTTTTGTTTTGACAGTCTTGATATCTCTTGTTGAGTGCTGGAATTACCAGCATGAGCTCAAGCTAACTATCTGAAATACATTGGAGTTTGTGAAATCCCAATTTATATCCAAAGTATCATAAACAAGGAAACCCACCAGGAGCTCGGGACAAGAGGATAAGACCACTCTCACAATTTTTGAGCCAAATTTGAAGCAAGCTTTATCAAATACTATCGAGGATGATGGCCCTGGACAGATTCATGCCCAAAGTTCCCAGAGTATGATATCAAATCACACTAGTCAGAGCTTTATAAAGGCAAAACCCACAAGCCTACCAAGTTCCCACCTTTGTCCAATCAGAGGCAAGCATACATCCTGACACACTTCCTGCCTACATACCCCCACACACACACCTACATGTGATCAAGCACATCCTGTGTGGTTGGAGCAAGCAAGCTTGTTTACAGAAGCAAAAAAAAAAAAAAAAAAAAAAAAAAAAAAAAAAAAAACGTGGCTTGTTATCTTAAGTGAACAGCAATTCCCAGCATTCCAGGAAGTTATCTGTCCTTGGTGCTTAGAGGTTATAGGCATTTTTTGTTTTAAGCACTTGTTAAGTAATTTAAACTTAAAACATGAGGTGGGGTGGGTGTGGTTGACAGAGTCAGTGCTGACTTGGCTCAGCTAGCTTGCTGAAATGGGGTGTCCCCACACATTTTATGGTGACAGGGTGATGATCTGTGTCAGTGGTTGAAGAACAGAGGGAAGGAAAGCAAGGAGCTGCTTCGTTTGGGTTTGGATTTGCCGATCTGTGACTGGGAGTGATAAAGTAAAGGTCAAGGCCGACCTGAGGGGCAAACGCTCCAGATTCTACCTCCAGTGTGTGAAGAACTGAATCTGCAAAACACCAGGAGCTGACGGAGGAGCCACAGGTAGAGAGAAACCCTTCCTACTGGGGTCATCCCAGGAAGAGGCCTTCATACCCATACCTGGGCCACAGGTGGATTAGTGAAAGACTACTGAGGTGAGCCTCAACTTTCCACAACGTCCCTGAGAAACCACAGGGAGATTCCAGAGCTGGGCCTTTTCAACCATCAGGTCTGAGGCCTCTCAAGGTCAAAGAATGGGCAGAGTTAGGTCAGTCTCTGTGACGCAAGAGACAAGGACAGACTGGGACTTTGTAGGTCAATGCCAAGAAAACTCAAAGGAACCATCAGGATTTGCAAGTTCGAAAACCAATCCAGACAAGAAGACATCGGCTAGCTCAGTTACTGTCCAGTGGTGGACAGGTATGGAAGCTGGAGCAAGCACCTTCCTCATTAGTGTAGTCTATGTCCTGTGTGCCTCCCGGATGAGACACATGCCTATGTCATGTGTGCCTGAGGAAGCCAAGCACTGGAAAAGGTATTTGGTGACAAAGTGACAATCCCTTCACTGGATGTTCCATGTCCGATGTCCTTGTGGAGTCTCTCACAGCACCAGGAGTACAGCTGATCACACAAGCTGTTTGCTAAGTAGCTGGCCGAATCCCTTTCATGCCCACAGCACTAACTGAAGAAGAGCAAGAGGATTTATGTTTAGGGCCTTTCCAGTCCTGGGTAAGTTAGAAAGACAGGCTCTCTTCTGCATCCTGTAAGGTCTATCTGTAGCAAGGGCCCTGGGGTGGCTATACTCTCAGCTTCTGGCACTTCAACCCGGACTGTGGCAACAATTTACTTGTGCACGTGCATGTATGTTTGCCATGTGGTAGCCAGACTGGGGAGTCAGAACCCCCTAGAACTGGAGTCTGAGACAGTTGTGAGCAGCTGACCATGGGTGCTCAGAACCAAACTCTGCCCTCTGAAAGAGCAGGAGATACTCTTAACCACTAAGCATGTCTTCTAAGTTTTTTTGATGAGTTACTTCTCTGCTGGTGAAATGAGCCAATTCAAGCCAGATTAGATTATATTAAATGCAGATTTATTTGGGAAGCTGCTCTCCGGCAGGCTCACTGACCCCAAGGACCGAGGCCAGGGGAGTCGCCATGGGGGTTAGGGGAGAAAAGGGTGAGGGCACAAAGATAGAGAAGAGGAGAGAGAAGGAAAGACCAAAATGTCTGGACTACATAAGGAATAAACTCTCAGGAAGGGCAGCCCAGGCCCTAGGCTGGAAAGTTCAAGGTTGGGGGCTGGATATGCCATGTAGGGACTGAGGGATGCTGGGAAAACCTGGAGGCCAGGTCTGTTTTGGTATGTAAAATACATACCTCAGTCCTTTGTCCCAGGGTCCAAACCCAAACATTTTTGTTTTGTTTTGTTTCTATGGTGATAGTGGTCCATCCCAGGATGCTACATAAGAAGTGTTTTACCACTGAGCTACATCCCAGCCCAGTACATTTGTAAATGGTTTTAACTGGAGATGGAAGAGGAAAGCTGGTCCTGTTTAGTTCTGTCCTAGTCAATGAATATCTACAAGGCCTTGAAGTCCTCACCAACGAATGTTTCCAGCCGATAGTTCTGGGAGGAACATTTGTAACGTCTGTGGCAAGAGCAGCTGTCTGCTCTTTTCTCAAGAACAACTGGGTTTGAGGGATGAAGCCTATCTTCCTTGTTATGGGAGCCAACTCAAGGTCCTTAAAGGGTGGGACTTGCTATTATAACCGTGACATACTGCCTCGTATCATGTGTGTGCCCTGCACACTGAGCCACATTAAAAATGAGTGTGAATCACATGTTTTCAGGAGCTACGGAATTGCTTAGAAGACACACATCCTTTGAAGTTTTGTTTTGTCACAGTCACCCTCCCAGGTTTTCCTCGAATTCACAGTAGTAGCCCAGGCTGGCCTCAAACTCACTTCAGGCTGGAGTCTCCCTAGTGCTGGGACCATAGGGGTGTGCCACCAAACCTGCCCTCACGCAGTGTGACTTTAGAAGTGCTCTCCCATATGGACAGCGGGGTCTGCATTTCATGGACACTGCAATTCACAAACAATGCTTTGCCTTTTCTGCGGTTGATGCCAGTTTTCCTCACTGGCCCCTGCTGTCTGGCCAGGATGACATAAACTCTGCCTAATACGGTATGCTGCCTGGTGTGTTTACTTAAAGAGTCCTTTTTACAAACCTTCATCCGTGAGGAGAAAAACAGACCCAGATTTTGTCTCTAACCCTTCCTTTGTTTCTCTGCCACAGAGGAGAAAGTGTGGCTGGCTATGGCTGTGCAGCCACAAGGAAAGACTTCCTTGAAACAACAGAATTGGTCTCCTTCTGAGGGCCCGCCTGATGGAACCTGGTTCCCTTAGTGACCTGGGCGGGGGCTGCAAAGACTATGTCTGCAGCCGGGCATCCTTCAGTTGCTCAGAGGCAGCTGGAGCTCTGATGTCTCCTGGTCTCAGTGTCATGAAGATCATTCTGGCTTCACTCAGCTTCCCCTTACGTCCTAGCCTTGTGTGCTGAAGCATGACTCCTGTCTCAGGTCCCAATGAAGCCCACCAGTTACCACTGGGCCACACGCTGCACACTCTCTCAGGGGACACAAGTCTCCTCTGTTCTGCTTTATCCACTCAAGATTCAGGGTACCCACAAAAAGAATCAAGGGCCCCTCTCTAGTAGACCTGTAGATCCTTTCTCATTTAAACCTGGTGTGGGCTTGATGAGGCTGAGTGGAAGGATTATCAAAATAACTTCCTCTCAATTCTGAACCCTAAAAGCAGGCTTTCTGCAAGTTCTGTCTCCTTTGCCATAGACTCCAAGGTGTCCTTCCCCAGCCTCTAAATCTCCATATCCAGATATGCTAAGCATGTCCAGGTATGCTGATCGGACAGAAGCTGGAGGAATCTAAAGTCTTTGGCCTGGCCCATGCCTGTGTTTTGAGATATAGCCTGTGTGAAACCTCACCTCAAAAGTCACAAACTGAACTTCAACCCTTAGTTTTCCCTCTACATTCCTCTAGGAGTCCGCGGGCTTCTGCAGATTGCCATCTGGAACTGACTAAGGTCACAAAGGCAGACAAGTAAGGAAAATAACAGCTCCAGCGTTCACCAGCTAACCCTGTTAATGGCTATGCAGATGTCTGAATGCTGCGTAAATCGTGGTGTCTTGACATCCACTGCAAGCGAGGTAATGAAAGACTCCTGAGGACCAGTGGGAAGTCCTGGTGACCTCAGCTCGAATCCCCAGGACCCACCTGGGAGAAGTCGAGAGCCAGTTTTCATAAGTTGTCTTCCGATCGACACCCACACACCCCCTGCCCTCCACCACACGTACAAATACGTAAATAAATGCATTTACTAATTTAACAAGAGAAATCTAAATCTGGACCGTGTGATGACACCCAAATCTGAATTTTTGTGTTCTAGTCCCTAGTCATGAAAAAAGGGTCCCACAAACAGGAGTGTGAGTCTGCATGAAGTTAGGAGAACTGGGCTTCCTCACGGCTCCCAGGAGCTGCTCTACCTAAGTCTGAGTTCCATGTGCTTTGTTTGGGGCTTTGTGTTGAGACAAGTTCTCCCCATGTTTCCCCAGGGCCGACCTCAAACTCCCTATATCCTACCTCAGCCCTCCCCGCCACCCCCGGAGCTGGGATGCCAGACATGTGCCCTCATATCTGGCAAGGACATTTTTAAGAAAAAAAAGTTGGAGTTTGGTGCCACACGCCTGTAATCCTAGCATTTGAGAGGTAGAGGCAGGAGGACCTGGAGATCCAGGTCATTTGTGGTTACCATATCAAGTCTTAGGCCAGACTAGGAGACTCTACCTTTAAAACAAAACCATATGAAAAGACCAGTGGCAATGGTCACAAAGAAGACCCTGCTGGATAATCTAAACTGCAAGCCAGATAGCAAAAGGAAAAGAAGGATGGGGTAACCGGCATAAAGAGAACAGAAAGTGTGGTTGGAGAGATGGCTCAGTGGTTAAGAGCACTGACTGTTCTTCTGGAGGACCAGAGGGCCAGGGTTCAATTCCCAGCACCCACATGGTGGCTCACAACAGACTGTCCTTCCAGTCTCAGTAGAGCTTACCCTCTCTGGCTTCTGTGGGCATCAGGTATATAGATACATTCAAGCAAATATATCCATTCCAGCAAAAAATATCCATAACAACAAAATATATATTTTAAGAAGAAAATAGAAAGTTGGGGTGGGGAAGGTAATAGAAACAAAACAGGGAGCAGTGGCATGGACCCAATGGAGAAGATGCTTGCCCACAAGCCTGACACCCTGAGCTTGATCCCTGGATTCACAAGGTAGGAGTAAACAGATTTCAGCAACTTGTCCTCTGACTCCCGTTCATACTCATTCTGTGCCTTCCCAGCCTGAAGAAATGGAATAAGGAATTAAAAAAAAAAGAACAACTAATATCTATGGAATAACTCCATAAATGGATGGTCTCCTGTGTAGATAAACAAAGTTCCAGAAGGAGAAAGAATGGAGACGAACCCAACGAGCAGAATTTTTTTTCCCCTCAGTCTAAACCCTGATGGATGACATTAACCCCTAAATCCAAGAAGCTGCATAAAGACCAAGGGAAGACAAACAGGTGGATCATGGACAGGTGAGTGAGCTGAGGGTCAGGTGCAGCAGCCGCCACCACTGTGACAGGACAGGAAGGTGGGGGATGCTGGTTACAGAGCCCCAGAGACAACAGGCGGAGTTTTGGCACGATGGCAGAGTACACTCAGAACATTTTCTTTTCAGGAACCAAAAAATCTGCTCTGACTGTACAGTGTGTTCAAGGGATTTTTTTTTTTAAACCTACTGATGCAGTCTAGAGGTCTTAATGAGTCCATTTTCTCTGCCAGTTAAAGAAAAGGCAGGGAAAAGTTAAAGCCCAACTGGTAGCCTTCGGAGAAACTTCAAGCATCTATCAATTTATCAATTATCAGCCATGAAAGGGAGGGAGGTGTGTATCAGTGCCGAAGAAACACACACAACACACACGCGCGCGCACACACACACACACACATACACACACACACACACACAGTGTCTTAGTTAGGGTTTTACTGCTGTGAGCAGACACCATGACCAAGACAACTCTTACAAGGACATTTAATTGGGGCTGGCTTACAAGTCCAGAGGTTCAGACCATTATCATCAAGGCAGGAGCAGGGCAGCATCCAGGCAGACATGGTGCAGGAGGAGCTGAGAGTTCTACATCTTGTTCTGAAGTGAACAGGAGAAGACTGACTTCCAGGCAGCTAGGATGAGGGTCTTAAACCTCACACCCACAGTGACACACCTACTCCAACAAGACCACACCACCAAATAGTGCCAATCCCTAGGCCAAATGTATTCAAACCACCACTGAGGAGACCCTTTGTCGTCTCTCTTTGAGTCCTGGGGGTTTAAAAACCTGTGAAGAATTTTCTTCTCCTATGTCATTCAGTTTGAAGACAGATGGTTGGTTGATTGGTCCATGTCCTGGTGCAGCCTTGAACTGAGCCAGTCTAGCAGTGGGAGCCTGTTGGTGAAAGAGCTGCTAAGCTCTGTCTATAGTCAGGAAGTTGATGAAGAAGGCAGCCATCTTGGAAATTCTCCCCCTTTTTTACCTAGCCACACCCTCCTCCCCATCTGTTTACCTACCAGGGGGTCTAACCTGGTCTCTCACTTCAATGCTAAGATAAAAGTCTTTTATTGAAGCCACTACCTTACTAACTCTACCGGCTACCACGCCGTCTTCCTGAGCCAACTGGTATCGTAAGTGAATGTTCCACAGTTAAAACAGGTTGTCTCTAAGATCTGGTGGGAAGGAAATGCCAAGATGTCTCAGCTTTTTAGGTTTATGGGCCAATGTTGTGGGGTAGTGTCAAACACTTTTAATCCCAGCACTCGGGAGGCAGAGGCAGGCAGATCTCTGAGTTCCAGGATAGCCTGGTCTACAGAGTGAATTCCAGGACACTTAAGGGTACCCTGTTTCAACAACAACAACAACAACAACAACAACAACAACAACAACAACAACAAAAAACGTAAAAAAAGTGTGTTCTTAAACAATTTTTACTGACCGAACAAGGTGTGTAAGTTTCAGGCGCCTGTATCTGTGGGTGAGTTCCTGGCTTGCTCAGGCATATTTGTATCTGCTAGACTGCTTCACAATCTACAGGCTTTGGCTGAGCCTCTAACTGTGGGAACGCCACTGAATGGGGGTGTGGGAAGCAAGTTCAATAACTCCTTGGGTCACAAGGCCCAGTAATTTGCCTTTTTGTTTAACAATGCCTTGGTGTTTGGTATGCACTAAATGTTCTGATAAACACTGCTTGTCTCTCCAGCAGGTGGCCACGGTATTTAAACCAGCAGGCCTTACAAACACTGACTGTAAACTACAAGCCCTACTGAAAGAGGTGCTACTTGGGCTAGACTTGGTGACCCACCCTGACACCTTGGCACTCAGGAGGCAGAAACAGGAATATCTCTGCCCACTCAAGGCCAAACTGGTCTACAAAGTCAGTTCCATTTCCAGGACAGCCTGAACTACGAAGAGGACTCTTATCTCGGGGAAAAAAAATCAATCAATAAATAAAATTAAATAATATAACTTTATATAGCTATATCTGCTAAGTGCAGCAAACAGTGGCTAGCTTTTCGCAGAAACAGCGGAAGAAATAGGAAAATAAAAGATGAAGTATTAAAAGAGAGAACTTTAGAACTCTATGCCCAGTAAAAACATCTTTCCAATAATCAGGGCACAGAGTGTGAACTCATTCCTATAATCCCAGCACCCAGGACTGAGGCAGGAGGATTAAAGTTTGAAGCCAGACTGGGTTCCAGACTAGCTGCGACTCTATGCTGTAGTAAGTTGGTAAGATGCTGTGGAAAAGGAAGAAAGAAAGGGGCGGGTGGGGGATGAAATGGGGGAGGGAAGTAGGGAGGAAGGAAGGAATGAGATGGAGAGGAGGAAAAAAGAGTTTCTCAGCCTCAAACACCATTTACATCTTATAGGGAAAAAAAAGGACTCAGTAAAAAAAAAAATCAGAAAACAGTAGAGTCCCGTTTTCTTGTGTGTGTGTGTGTGTGTGTGTGTGTGTGTGTGTGTGTGTTTCTTGCTGGTTTGCACTCGGTAGCATAGAGCTGCAAGGGTTTCTTTCTTTTGCTGTCTCTGTCTTTTAGTCCAAGCTTGGAGCGTTCCCCCGTGTGATTCCCCTACCTGAGTCTAAAAAGTCTATCACCTGTTCTGTAAACCTCTGTGATTCTGACAGGTGCTTGTACTCACAGTCATGGCTTTACCTCTGATGGGTCACTTTGACTGTTGCTACCTCTTAATTTTATTCCACTCTGGTCTCCTCCCTCTCCAGTCACTCACTCTAGTCCAAGCTAACCTCAAACTCACAATCCTCCTGCCTCAGGCTTCTCGGTAGCTTGGGTTACAAACATGAGTTACCTCATTTCTTAACATTTCTCTTTTCCCTCTTGGAGACTCTGGAAATTAAATTGTGTTGGAATCTAGGATGTCTGGATGCTTTATCTTTTGCTTATCGTAGCAAACCCCACAGAGCATAAAACTCTCCCCCCAACCCAAGCTGCAAAGTGTAGCATTATTCCCTAAATGCATTTTGGGGTACAACAGACCCTAGTGCCTCCCTGTCCATCAGGACCAAAATTCTACACCCTGCAAACATTAGCTGCTTACCAAGCCCAGCAAGCTTATTCTCCTCTCCGTTTCTATGTGTTTTTTTTTTTTTGTTTGTTTGTTTTTCCTACTTTTGATTCTCATGCAGGTAGGTATCATGGAGGGGGAGGGGCTGATTTCAATCTGTAGTGTTCTCAAGGTTTATTTGCACTGTCATGTCAGAATTTTCTTCCTTTTAAAGGCTGAATAAGCCGGGCGGTGGTGGCCCACGCCTTTAATCCCAGCACATGGGAGGCAGAGGCAGGCGGATTTATTTCTGAGTTCGAGGCCAGCCTGGTCTACAGAGTGAGTTCCAGGACAGCCAGGGCTACACAGAGAAACCCTGTCTCGAAAAAACCAAAAAAAAAAAAAAGGCTGAATAAAACGTTTGTCTTGTTTTTGTCTTGTTTTGATTTTTTTAATATTTGTGTTTGGAGACAGGGTTTCTCTGTGTAAAGCCCTGGCTTTTGAACTAAGATCTGCCCGCCTCTGATTAAAGGTGTGTTCTAGCATCCTGTCTCAAAGGTTGAATGGCATTCTGTTGTGTGCATATATATCCTTGTATTCATTTATTTTTTTTTCACTGCTGTGAACAAATACGTGTCAAAGAAGAAAGGGAAGGATTTATTTTGGCTCACAGCTGAGAGGGTACAGTGTGCCACAGCCGGGAAGGCAGAGGTGGGTCTCAGTGTCAGCAAGAGTGTAAGGCTCCTTGTTCATCTCTCTGTAGACCAAGAAAGAAACATAGAGATTGGGTTAGAACTGCAGTCAGCCTGTAACGCTCAAAGTTCATCCCTGTGGCCCTCCCTAGGTCTGTAGCCAGAACTCCATGTCCCAGAGATTCCACAATCTCTTAGAACCTCACCACCAGCCAAGGACCACCAGTACAGCTAAGTGTTCATGAGCCTGTAGGGATAGCTCACAAGCAAAGCACAAAAAACGGGAGTTGAACATCCTTTGTCTTCACTGAACACAGAGTTGCTCCCACCTCGTGGCTGCTGCAAATAAGGCCGTGGCGAGCACTGGCACACAGGTTTGTTTGTTTGTTTGTTTGATTGTTGGTTTATTTGATTATTTATTTATTATTATTTATTTATTCACACGAGTCTGCTTTTCACTTTTCTGGGCTATACATCCAGAAGTGGGAGTTCTATTTTTAAGGTTGCTAACACTTCCTGTGTGGAGAGGTCTTTTGTTTGTGTTTGTCCATAGCAATCATAAGAAGCTTAAAGAAACTAAGTAACACACAGGACAGCTGGAAATCTCCTTAGTTGGAGCATCGGTTCATTAGACTCGACTGACAGCCCTACTATCTCGAGTTACAACCCCGCTGATTTCCTCCACCCTACGGTTCAGTTACAGCAGCAGCCTCTGCAGTCACCCAGATCCATGGCAGCTCTGTCCTGCATGTGTGCCATGTCACTATTATCTGAATGCATCGGAACGGCATCATTCCTGTGGCTGAGTCTTGAATGAACTCCCGAGTCTTAGGAAGCTCTCTCCCCCTTTAATCCCAGCACTTGGGAGGCAGAGGCAGGTGGATTTCTGAGTTCAAGGCCAGCCTGGTCTACAGAGTGAGTTCCAGGACAGCCAAGACTACACAGAGAAATCCTGTCTCGAAAAACCAAAAAAAAAAAAAAAAAAAAGGAAGCTCTCTCCCCTCAGACTTGCCATAGAAACTGCTGTCACTTGGATCTCCAACCTGGAACTTCAGGTGTCTTGTAAGGGCCTTGGAACTCAGGCTCACAGCCAAGCACAAAGGCAAAGGCAAGCTGGCAGGAAGATCAGGGGCTTCTCTCCCTCCACTTTTGTTTTTTCTTTCGAGACAGGGTTTCTCTGTGTATCCCTGGCTGTCCTGCAACTCACTCTGTAGACCCAGGCTGACCTCGAACTCAGAAACTCCACCTGCCTTTGCCTCCCAAGTGCTGGGATTAAAGGCATGGGCCACCACTGCCTGGCCTCTCCCTCCACTTAAAAGGTTTATTCCTGAGGCCATCACAGAGATTCTCTTGTCATTTGGAGCAAGAGATATTCTCCTGACTGGGGAAAGGGTGTGATTCTGGAAGAGTGGGTCACCTGTCAGCATCTGGGGCACCACTAGCCTGGTCAGTTTTTATTAGCAGGTTCTCCTTTCAAATGTCACCATCATCACTGTGGCACACAGTGGGGACTCTCTAGCATCCACAGCGTGGCCAAATGGGAGGTTTCCATCTTACCTGGCATGGAGTGGCACCAATACCCTGATCCAGAGCATCATGTATCCATGTCAGATACATCAGGGTTTGGCCAGCTACTGCTTGAGGGCCAGTGCTAGCTCTCCATACGTTTTTGTAAATAAAGTTCTGATGGAATACAAACATGACATTAAGTTACCCAGTGTCCTGCTGCCGTCAACACACAATGTTGTGAGGTTTTGACACTGTATGGACTGCAGAAACGTACTATAAACTTCTCTACTCTCTACGTGAATATTCCTGTTCCATCTTCAACGTCCTCCATGGGTCTACTTCTTTTGAAGGATGCTTTTCTGCTTAAACTAAATAAAGTTTAAAAGGTAGTAGTTTAGTAGTAGTAATAAAAGAATCCAATAAAATGTCTCCAGTTGGCAGGGTAGGCTCCGACCAAGTGCCTAAACAAACAAACAAAACACCACCAACTGTTGCAACCGGCTCTGCTCTACCTGGCTTGAGACAAAAGACTTAACAAAAAATGTTGCGGCTTGCTCCGGGTCATGGTCTAGAGGAAAAGAGAAATGGGGATAACGGAAAGAGACCCTAGGAATGGAGACAAGACAGAGGTTCTGATCCAGTCTCAAGTCTTTTATTGAAGGGAAATCTGGGGTATTTATACACTTTTGCCACGCCCCTTATAGGCACGTGGATGTGACGTAAGCCTTGGAGGCGTGGCTAGCACGTGCGCCTTACAGGCATGGATAGCTGCTTTCTGTCTGCTAAAAGTCGGCTCCCAACAAAACAAAACAAACAACAAAACTTCTCCTGCTTCAATCTCCAGCAACCTTGCCTCAGCAGGTTTTTGAAACATCCTAAATTTTGAAACATCCCAGAAGAATCCTTGGTGAAGAAAAGCTGCGTCACTGACTCCAAAACAAAGCTTTGTTTCCCTTTCTGTTTCTTTTTGACACTCTCATGTAGCCCAGGCTGGTCCTTGACTCTGGTCCTCTTGTTTCCACCCCATGTACTGGGGTTTACAGGTGTGCAGTCCCAGGCTCACCGCTGGCACAGACTCTGTCAGACAACAGGTGGGTTATTCATAGAAACTCTTCTGAAACCTGCTCTTCACTCTGGAATTATCTGCTGTAAACTTCTTTACTCTGTGTGAATATTCCTGTTTCATCTCCAACATACTCCACTCCATGGGGTCTACTTCTTTTGAAGGATGCTTTTCAGCTTAGGGACTCTCTCAGAGCCTCTGATTTCAGCTCACCCACTTGGTGTTGGTGTTTGCTTAAAGATTGTGTCCTGATCCTCCTTTCCCGCTCCCATTTTCTTTCTGGCTCATGCCCAGTTCACACTCCATCCTAGCTTTGGGTCACAGATGGTCTCCAACATTTCCAACTAACATTGATAGTTTTGCACACCCAGCACACGTGGCTCTTACACATTCAGCTCATTTCTGTGCCCTATCCATCAGTCAAAAGCTTATTGCTTTCTTCTCCTTTGTATCACCTGCTGTCAGACTCAAAGTGTAGACAGGTCCAGGTGCCAGTGCAACGGTTAAAACGTTCAGCCTCTGCCTCAAATCCCAGCATTCAGGATGCAAAAGCTGGTAGATCTCTGAGTTTGAGGCAGCCTGGTCTACAGAGAGTTCCATGATAGCCAGGGCTGCACAGAGAGTTCTCTCTGGGGGCGGGGAGGGAGTTTGCAAACAAAATAACAGTAACAAAAAGTTCGGTCAGCCTCACTTGCTTCATAGAAACGGGGCTCTTGTGAGATTTGTTAATGAAGTTTGTTCTCTCTGTAAAGTCCCAGCTCCAAGAAAGTGACTGCTTCCTTCTGCAAGCTCTCCAGCCTGGTTTATGTTTTGCTCATTCATCAGCGCTACCATCATCATTATCATCATGACTAATACACACATAAATATCACACACACACACACACACACACACACACACACACACACACACACAC
>JANHMN010000018.1:48365478-48427732 GCA_030674055.1 Rhabdomys pumilio | reverse complement strand
TCGCGCCCCCGCCCGGTGGGGCTCCGGGAGCCGCGCGCGCCGGCGGGGCGGCCCGGCGCGGAGACAGCGCGGCGGCCTCGCGCGTACGGGGCCCGGAGGACGCGGCGCAGGCCCGGAGCGGCCCCGGCCCGGCAGAGTCGGGCTCGGAGGATCCTCCGCCAAGCAGGTCTCCCGGGCCCGAGCGCGCCAGCCTGTGCCCAGCGGGCGGCGGCCCCGGGGAGGCGCTGAGTCCCGGCGGAGTACTGCGGCCCAACGGGCAGACCAAGCCGCTGCCCGCGCTGAAGCTGGCGCTGGAGTACATCGTGCCGTGCATGAACAAGCACGGCATCTGCGTGGTGGACGACTTCCTGGGCAGGGAGACGGGGCAGCAGATCGGCGACGAGGTGCGCGCCCTGCACGACACCGGCAAGTTCACGGACGGGCAGCTGGTCAGTCAGAAGAGTGACTCTTCCAAGGACATCCGGGGGGACCAGATCACCTGGATCGAGGGCAAAGAGCCCGGCTGCGAGACCATCGGCCTGCTCATGAGCAGCATGGACGACCTGATCCGCCACTGCAGCGGAAAGCTGGGCAACTACAGGATAAATGGCCGAACGAAAGTAAGTGGCTGGGGCTCGCGCCCGAAGGAGAGTCTGTGACGACCACCCCCCGCCCCCGCAGACCCGGGACTGGCGCTCTGCTTTAGCGTGGCTCCTTTTGTCCCAGTAGTGGTCTTAGCCACAGTGCTGAGCCTGCCGGAGCCCTGGTCACTCGTGGGGGACGTTGGGGTACCAGCTACATCGGGTCTGGGTAATGCATCTTGCCTGTGTGCCTGAGCTAGTTAAAAGCCCCGCGGTTTTCAGCGCGCACCCGGCTCTGATTGAGAGCCAGACACTGTGTTTAGCTGAGACTCTGTCAGCTGCCCCCAGAAAGGTCCATTTAAAAGCCTGTGGTCGGAAGACTCCCTGTATTCAGGAAAAGCTTGGCGGCCTGCTCCCCTCCCCCTTGTAGCTTTATCTTGCTGGCTGTCCCTACTGTTTTGAAACCCACTACCAAACCGGGAAAGAGGTGTTTCCGTTCCCAGGGCTCATAGTAGGTAGGTTACACTCAGAGCACAGGTTTCCTCTATTCGCTTTGTTAATGTGATTCTCCGGTTGAAAAAGGGCTGCTTCTGTGGCTTCCTGGTTTGTTTATTTATTTATTTTTAAAACAAAACCGACACGGAATTGGAGGTCGGAGGGCTCCTTTTAACCTTAGGTTTGGTGAGATTTTTTTTTCTTCTTTCTCTTACTGTGGCAGTTCCTCCCAGTCTGCTGTTCCCTCCCTCCTGTGGCAGACAGCGACTCTCCACTTTCGTTCCCGATCTGAATCTGTTCTTTGTATTCTCAGCCTCCCAGGGCACCCTGATCCACCCTCCCGTCTACAGTCAGTCCGAGTTTTGGGAGGTTTTGGAAAACCCTGACACACAAGTTTGTACACACAAGCTCATCCCGGTAATTATTGGTCGTGTGGGTTTCGAACTATGTTGACAGCCATATGGGACCGTCGGACTGAGCTTGCTTAGGAGGGAAAAATACAAGGAATTCAATGAGAAGCCTGACTTACTGCAAACTCAGTCCTGGATGGGGGCACCTGTCTTGCTATCAAGTGACCTCAAGAAAAAGTTGCTTAAAATTAATCTCCATGGTAGAGATGTATGTAGCGCAGGTGACAGTGTGCTTGCCCAGTGAGGAGTTTGATCTGCCGCAGCATGGAAGCCATACAGGACTAAAGTGATCCCATTTTTCTGGAGGAGGATCAGAAGTTTAAGGTCATGTGCTGTGACATCTCTAGTTGGAGGGCAGCTTGATCTACATGAGATCTGTTTCTAAAAGTACCGTAAACCTGGGGAGGGGATAGAAGCCTGATCGGACCCCAGTCTGGGCTCTCTATGCGGTTTTTATTTTATTTAAAAAAGAAAGGCTGCCCTGTCTGTCATCTGGATGTCACCACTCACCCCGGAGATGGGGCTACTACTGGGGGACAGCTTGGTGTGGGATATGAAGTCAGGAAAGTGGTTTCCTCAGCCTCAATGGATCTGCTTTCCTTAGGTGAGGAAATGGCAGGCTTCTTCCCTGCTTCCTCCTATTCTTAGGGAAGAGGCAACAGCTTGGCTCTGAGGGCAGTGGCTCTCCTGGGAATGCTGTTGGGAAATAGACACCCTCTTTCCTCATAAGTTGAGGTAGCTGAAGAAACAGCCCTGATTTAAGTCACTTGCCCAGAGGTCTGGAGGATCAACCAGCCTAGCGTCAGGGAGGATGGGCTGACTCCCACTCCGAATTTGAGCTCACACTTTCATTCATTCAAGGTCTGTGGGGGGCAATTTTAAGGACTTCCTTTCATTGAGCCACTCATGTGAAAAATTACATCTATCACTTACTTTGAGTGTGTGCATGCGTGCCTGTGTGTGCATCCACACGGAGGTCAGAGGACAGCTTTCCAGAATCGATTCTCCTACGGAGTGGGTCCTGGGGATGGAACTTAAGTCATTAGACTTGGCACAAGTACCTTTACCTTCTGAGTCACCACACCTGCCCCTCATTGAACTTTTTGACTAGAAAAAAAAAAATAGGTCATCATGTTTGAACATGTAATTTAATTACTTTAAAAAAGAAAAAAACATGTTGCTTTTGGGTACTAAGACATCTGTCGCACACTCCTCCCAAATATTGAGCAAGCAGGCTGCTTCAGGCTTCCGACTAGGCTCCATACAGCTAATGCCATTGTGATTACACTGTTGGACAATGAGGGGCTTCCCTGACTTAGACTTGGGGTAGTAAAAGTCAGGTCACACGAGGCCAGGGCCCACCATTTAGGTACCTGGGTCAGATTCACGTTAGACTTGAAGCCTCTGTTTGCCTACGTCTTTAAGGATCTTTATTTATTTATTTATTTGAGACAGGTCTCACAATGTACCTCTGTGTGTTCTGGAACTCATTATGTAGACCAGGCTAGCCTTGAATTCACAACCCTGCCTCTGCCTCCCTAGTGCTGGGATTAAAATTGCGGGCACTCTCTAGTTTTGAAAGACATTTCTGTTGATGGTGAGTGGGTATGTCATTGGCACTCCGGGTCTGGCTGTGTCAACTTTTTTTTTTTTTTTTTTCACTGTACGATGTTTGCTTCATACACTCAAAAGCAGCTGTGTGTTTAGTCACTAAGCTATACTCTTGTGAGCCTATCTCTAAGGGGTTATCCAGATGATGCTGTTGTGTTTGGTTGCCTTTGGGAGAGTTATCTTTTGTCTTTGTCCTGTGAGAGCTGCTATGCTTCCTACCAGTGTGTATCTCACTGTAGCCATTGGAGCAGTAGCGGTTGTCAGTGCCTGATCCTCCACCTCAGAGCTCGAAGACGCTGAGGGGATCTATTCTCTCACTGGAAGTTCTGTCAGATACCAGGAGCACTTTTTATTACTTTTTAAAAATTTTATGTGCACAAGTGTTTTGCCTGCATGTCTGTCTGTCTGTCTGTGCCCCACACATGCAAAGTACCTAATGTAGGCCAGAAGAGGGCGTGGATACAATCGTTAGCCGTGGTGTTGGTGCTGGGAATTGAACCCAGGTCTCTAAAAGAACAGCCAGCGAGTGCTCTTAACCACTGAGCCATTGCTTCAGCTCCCAAATACTGGTCTCTATCACATCTTATACACATACATGAGGACATGGTCATCAAGTTGTGAGACTTCCCAGGTAGTCCTTACCTAGTGTCTGTCTCAGACATGCACATCTGGTCACTGCTGTCCTCTCTCTTAAAAAAGAGGAACTCCCAAGGGAAGATGAAGTAATACAGGAGAAAACCAGAAACGTGCTTGTTGTGACTGGTGTAACCACCTCCACTCTCCACCCTCTCTGGGATCGGCACCCTTTTCTTGCCCTTAAGCTGCCCTTTGACCTCTTAGCCTTTCTCATCTCCTTCCTTCCATTGGGAAAGCTTAGGGTGATGTCAGCAGCACGGAGCTACAGTTTTCCCTTGTACAGAGCAATGCCTGAGCACTATCAGAAACCACAGGCACTGTAGCTGGGTAGAGAGAAGCAGTGCCGAGGAACGGGACCCCGGGGGAGCACTGTGTTTGTCTGCTGCAAGATGCTCGTCATTAAGATTACTGCATCACCAAGTGTGTGGAGCACTAGGTCTTTAATCCCAGAGGCAGAAGCACAGACATCTCCATGAGCTCAAGGCCCCGCAAAAAGAAAAAAAAAAAAAAAAGCAGCTGAGGCAGGAGAATAGTGTCTTGAGTCCAGCCTGGGTTGCACAGAGATACCTGTGTCCCAAAAAAAAAAAAAAAAAAAAACAAAGCAAACCAGTAAAGAGTGAAATTACCAGAATTACAACATGTATAATGTTTTTAAAAACTTAATTTAAAACCTTATATGTTCGTAGTTAAGAATGTATGTGAAGGAGAGATGTTGGGGATGTAGGAGATTGGGGGAGCACCTGCCTGGGAGCACCTGCCTGGGAGCACCTGCTTCAAAGATGAGAAAGAGAGAGAGTAATAGGATGAGAGCCGCAAGCACCTTATACTACTCAAGAATTTTCTGTGCTGCAGTTAATTAGTCAGCTCTGGACGGCTTTTAGAGCAAAGAATAGGATGGGGACAATCCTGCTGCTTTATTACAGCTGCCACAGAGAGAGGTGGCAATCCTCTTAGATGACAAAGCCCCTCACAGAGAGGCAGATGCATCCTGGACTGTGCCGCCCTTGGGCTCAGAGAAAAGCCTCCAGACCTGAAAAGAAGTAAGTCTATTTGTTATCCTGGAAAGAACAGAACCAGGCAGGACTTCCTTCTCCCATACCACTGCCCTCCTCTCATTCCTCCCAGAATTCCCAACGCTGCGACCCCTTTAATACAGTCCCTCACATGGTGGTGATCTCCCAACTCATTTTACTGGTACTCCGTAACTAGTTTTGCTATTGTTATGAGAGTCGTAATGTAAATAAACATTGGATATGTGGCCCCCCAAAGAGGTCGCAATCCACAGATTGAGAACCACTGTCCCAGCACCTTGGCCATAGAAATAAGAGCAGTTGGCCGCTGCCACATCAGATGGAAGAGTGAAGTCAGTTGTCCTGTGTGCAGAGAGGCTGAAAAGTTTGGGGCTGGCTGAGGAGAAGATGGTTGTAAAGAAGTTGAGAGGTTGCCATGGGGATGGGTATGATGGTTCATACCTTTAAACCGAGCAATTAGGAGGAGGCGGCAGCAGGTGGATCTCTGTGAGTTCGAAGCCAGCCTGGTCTATATAGGGAGTTCCAGGTCAGCCAGGACCATATAGTGAGACCCTGTCTCACAAAAACTCCTTTAGGGGGACTGAGGAGGGAAGAAGGACATTCTAAACAGGGTAGTGGGTGTGTGTCCCTGTTAGATCTGGGTTGGATGCTGGGCCTGTTGCTGGGACTCCACCACTGTGGCTGTGCCTTTGGCCTAGTGGCTCAGTGTCTCTGATCCTCTGTTGGTATTGTCTATCTGCCCCTCCTTGTGCCTGCTATAGGGAGTCCGTGTGGCCTGCACACAAGCAATGCACTTTGACCGGAAAGCAATAGGCCGGACTATTGCTGATTCTTGCTCTTCCCATGTTAAAAAAAAAAAAAAAAAAAAAAAAAAACCGGTCAATTTTATGATTCTTTTCTTAGTTTATGAGAGAGAGAGAGAGAGGGGGGGGGGAGGCGGGGGGAGACCGCCCCAAAGCTCCAAAGCCCCAGCTGTAGACCAGGCTAGGCTCAAACTTAGAGATCTAGCCACAATCCTTTCTTTAAGAGATCACTGTTTTCCCTGTCTGTCCACCTCTTGTGAGCTAGAGAAAAAAAGGCTTAGGTGAGTTTTGACCCAACCACCACTCCCCTGGCACATGTGTGTGCATACACACTTACATGCACACACACCTACACGCACACAGGTATGCACACATAGCCACATGTACATACATGAACATGTACTTGAGCATGCACAGGCGTACACACACACACACACACACACACACACACACACACACACACACAGGCACACACACTTTTAATTTTTCCTCCTCAAACCGAAAATAAGTTTTGGAGAGGGCTAAGTTGACTTTTTCAAGGAAGAACTTTGGAGCTGTTGAGTGGGTGACAGCCAGCAGGAGTGGGTGACAGCCAGCAGGAGTGGGTGACAGCCAGCAGGAGTGGGTGACAGTCAGCAGGAGTGGGTGTACCCCCTCCTCTGTCTGCTATGCGCCCTTTCCTACAGACCCGACTTGGCTCCGGTTTTTGCCATTTCTGGAGGAACTGATCATATGTGACTCACTTTATGTTGCTCTTTGCAGACGCTTCGGCCTGTCTGACACTTTAGCTTGACATTCTCTTCCATGCTGTCTGTCCTGTTGCTGTTGGAGCTGTGTCACCTGAAGCAGGACCTCCCATTCTTGCTCCTTAGGGACCTGTCTTGACTCTCCTCCTTCCTCCGGCAGGCGTAGCATCCTTGGTTTTGAAGCCCATGCTTTCTGGTATCTTTGGGTTGATGTTATCAGCTTAGTTGTTTTATTTAATTTCTCACCATCCACTCTAACAGACTCTTAGATACTTTTCTGGTGCACGGGACTGAACTACCTTGTGAATGTCCAGCCATCTCTCTACACTGAAACAGGGGCTTTCATGTAACCAAGACCGGCCTCAGACTTGTTAAGCAGCCCAAGCTGGCTTTGAACTCCTGATCCTTCTTCCTCCACCTCTGGAGTGCTGGGGTTATAGGTGTCTGCTACCATGTTCTTAGTTTTTGTAGCTGCTTTTTATGGCTGTTTGTCCCCATCTTTTTCCCTGCAAGGTCCCTGTTCCACACTTGGGATCATCTGCAGCTGCACGGGATGCTCTGTCTGTGTTGTCCTCACGGCTTGCCCTTGGCTGTGCTTCCAGCCACCCAAAACTCGTAAGGTAAACCCACCACACGGACACCTTAAAGCCGAAAGGAAAGTCTTTATTGCCAGCTAGCAGCTGCATACGGTATTTTCCCAAGTCACAAAGCCCTGAGCCTTACAGCTCTTTGTCTTTACAAAACACATTTCCTGGTTGACACACATCAGTTAACAAGAAGTGGAATGACAGAAGCTGAAAACGCAAGGTTAGTACGTTAGACAGAAGGAGTGTCTCTTTGTTTGAGGTATGGCAGGTGTTGGAGCTTGTGTACTGGGTGTTAAGGTCAGAATGGCGCCTCCTGCATGGCATGGCATGGCATGGCAGTCTTGTTGAGGTCTGGGGACATGTTGCATTCTAAAACAAAACAAGAATCCCACAGATGTGTCACCAGAGTCTCTTCCTACCAGTTTATTTCATTTCACATTCCCAAACTCAAACTTGACCTCTCTTGGGGTTATACACAGTTGAGGGATGTCCTGGGCAAGGGCCTTCGTGCTGTGTGCTGTGTCTGCAGAAGGACCTACTCCTGTCCCTCATCCTGCTTCTGCCGGGTTCTGCTATTGCCAAGCAGGGCTTGGGTTCCTGGCCACAAAGGGAGCAAGTCAAAAAGCCACAGAGACGCTTCCAAGGGCCTAAAGACCCCATCTTTCTAATTAATCATAAGGGTATCCCCTCTCCTGCAACCCTGTTGTTATAATTGGTTTATGCTGTACCAGTAAATGATAGCTTATCCTTAAATGTGTGCCTATGATGATTCATGGTCTGCAGTTCATCCCTGCCGTTTTGTCTCTTTCTGTTTAGAGATAGGGCCTTGAGATCTCCTGCCTCAGCCTTTGGAGTGCTGGGGATTACAGGTGTGCACCACTGTTTCTGTTCCTGGGGGGTTACAAGTGTGCACCACTGTTTCTGTTCCTGGGGATTACAGGTGTGCACCACTGTATCTGTTCCTGGGGGTTACAGGTGTGCACCACTGTATCTGTTCCTGGGGATTACAGGTGTGCACCACTGTTTCTGTTCCTGGGGATTACAGGTGTGCACCACTGTTTCTGTTCCTGAGGGTTACAGGTGTGCACCACTGTTTCTGTTCCTGGGGATTACAGGTGTGTACCATTGTTTCTGTTCCTGGGGGTTACAGGTGTGCACAACTGTTATTGTTCCTCCTGTTTTCTCTGGTCTGTGCTCTGGGTGACCACAGACGTTAGCAAGCACATGCTCTGGGGTTTGCTGGTTTCAAACTCTTGTTCTGTCTTTGATTGCTTGGGGTTTTAGACGAGTGCCGGCACCTGGCTTCCTCATACCCACCTGCAGCAGCCATAACTTCATCTGGGAGGATCTATAGACTCATAGGTCAGTCTCCCACCCTAGCAACTGACTGACTGACAGTACAGGAATGAGACACAGCCCCCACCTCATTTTTGGAGGACTTGGCAGACTCAGTGTGGTTGACATTGAGTTCCCTGTGTTAGAAGTAAGGACTGGTCAGGCAGGACAGGAGTCAGGGTAGATGGGGGAACAGGTTTAAACTGGATTCTGTGTGTAACCTCTGTTTCTATAGTATCTACATACATAACACTGATACGTATCTGCCTTGTATGGGGCCCCAGATGCCAGGTCAACACAAGACTCTCTGTCCTCTTGGGCCCAGCTATCGGAGGGAAAGCTCAGAGCTGGGTTGTGTGGATTGCTGTTTTGGGGGCGTTTATAAGCTGAACCCTGATAGTCCATAGGTTAGGAAAACTCCCCAGAGAAACTGACATTTTGGAAAAAGCGTGGAATTTTGGGGTTTCAGAGTCATGGCCCTCCCTTCCTTTCTGTCAGTACTACAGTTTCACTTGTTTAGAAAATATCTCCTAGTCGGAGTTGTGACTTATTCGAGAGCACTTGCCCGCATGTGCAAAGCTCCTGGTCTATCCTCTCATAAACTGGGGTATCGCTATGTCAGTGATCCCTGAACTTGTGGGAGGAGGCAGGAGAATCAGGAGTTCAAGGCCATCCATCCTCAGCCATGTAATGAGTTCAGGGCTAGCCTTGGCTACTTCATCCCCACTTCCACTCCTGTTCAAACCCAGCTTCATCTCTGCCTTGGAGGATTTCAAAGACCTCTCCCTTTCCTATAGCTTCCCCTTTCTGATCTTTCATCCCTTTTGAAAAGAACTTTTTCTCCCTGTCACATGGTTTCTGTGTGACCTCCTTTGTCCCTTCCCTCTGTGGCTTCCCCTGCTCTTGCCACTTTGGATGTGGTTCAGTGTCCTGCTGTGACCTTGACAGCTCCTATCCCCAGTGACACACCCCTCGAAGTGGGAAGCCTTGTGGTCCCTAACACCTTGACTTATCAAGTGAATGTTCCCAGCTGCTTGTATCAGAGACTTAGTGAGTGTTAGGTCTAAGATTCTCCCTGGCCACCCTGGTTGAAATTTTAATCACTTCATATGCAGCCTCTCATATGTCTGTGTCAGTGGGTTTTGTGGTTTTGTTTTGTTTTACAATTTCTTTGCTATGCACAACCTATCCTAAGTTGACCCAACACTGAGGACAGGGGAGATAGCACATTGGTTAAACTGCTCAGCCTCCAGGTAAAGGGAACCTTACATAACTGCTGTGATTCCAGCCTCAGGGGCACAGACAGGATCCGAAAGTAAGCTGGCCCAAGAGACTTGCTGTTTTTGTGAGCCCTGGGTTTGACTGAGAGGTGCTGCAACCTGAGAGAGTGAGGAAGACTCCTAACATCTGCCTCAGACCTGTGAGCACACGCGTATGCCCATATATGTGATTACAGAATACATATATGCACTCTGTCACAAATGAGTACATGAAAAGAAAGATGGTTGCCAACACTTACAAAACCTTACTTAAAAGGCTCGAACACATTTGTGGGTGTGTCCAATCTTGCTGTCAGGAAACAAACGGAGTTCACATCTGAGAACTACTCAGTGGGGTGCACCCCTTTGGGGGCGTGGCATCTCATTACGTTGGAAGTAAGTTTATCATTTAATGTCGGGCTGAACTCACAGCTGTCCTGGGCAGGTGTGACTGTGGGCCACAGATTGGACATGCTCAGAAGGATGTGGTTTGATTCTCAGAACTGCTTATTGGGGGTTGTGAAAACTGAGCCTTCTCCACGTTTTAGTCCCCAGCACACCAGTGAGTCAAGTCTCTGATGGGCCTTCATCCTGATCCTGCACCAGTCATGGAGACCTTCCACCTCCTTTAGTGTCTGGGCGAAGCCTCCTTCACACAAGTATGGTTCCTCCCACCTCAGACTAATTCAGATCTCCACTGATCTTTCTGAAAGAAAACAAACAAAACCAAAAAACCCAAACCAAAACAACCTCTTCTCCAGGGCTGGGGAAGCTGGTTCAGCTGATGAGAGTACAAACTTTAGGGGTTCAAATCCCCCGGCATGCATGTTACAAAGCTGTGTGGCCACACATGCCTATAACCCTGGTGTTGAAACAAGACTTACTCGGTCTTGCTGGCTGCCAGCCTAGCTCCTGGTTCACTGAGAGACCCCATTTCCAGGTAGTAAGATACAGGATGATGCAGCAGGGGTCCTGTCATTTTCTGTCCTTTGCATGTGCAGATTCAGTCATATGCACACACTACACGGACACACATACACTCCAAGTCCATTGTGGTGGCATACACCTATAATCCTAGCACTTGGGAGGTGGAGACGGAAGGGTCGGGAGTTCAAGGTCATCCTCAGCAGCATAGGAAGTTCAGGGCTAGCCTGGGCTATAAGAGAACTCACAAGCCTATAAGTACAAAACAACTCTGATTACTGTGTGGAGCTCCCCAAACCTTTGCTTTCTGTGTTAGGCACAGGCTAGCACCTAGTGACTTGACCTTGGCTATCCTCTGGCCTAGACTTCACCTTCCTTTACCACCTGCCCAAACTCTTAATCTTAATCCCCAGGAGCCTTTTTTACCCCCGAGTCTGTGGGTGTTCTTTCCTATTGTGGTCAGCTCCCCTCTCTGTGTGCTGTGTTGTTCCTGACCCCTCATTTTCCAGATTAAAAATAGCCCAGGCCAGCCTGGTCTTACACTATTTTTAACTCCCAAGTACTGGGAGAAAGGTCTGCTTTGAAGGTGAAATGAAGTTCTATGCCAGCCTATGATAGAAGCCAGGCAGGGTTCTGATGGCCTGCCCTCTGCAGAGGGGTGGCCCATTTATCTGCCTCCTCAGTCCCCTAACCTCCCCCCACCACCTCCCCAGTACCTGAGACTCTGCAGGAAATGCCTGTGTCCCCAAAGTTCGAAACTAGTAAGGTATGATGTTGAAAGTGACCTCAGACATAGGTCACAAGGTGACCCCCCAAGAGAGGGGCACGCCACCGTCAGAGTTAACTTCAACCCGTGGCACCACTCTGGTGTTGATATGAATTTAAAACTGTCACACCCTGTCTCAAGCACAGTAAAGTTGAGCTGAAGAGTTTATTTAACAGGAGACTGGAGTGTTCTGAGGACCTGCAATGGATTCTCTGCACAGCACCCGCCTTGTGCAGCTCACAACTGATATAACTCTAAGCTCCATAAAAGGGTTTTAAACAAAAGGGGGCGTGGCCTTAGCCAGGCAAGACCATCTCATCAGGATTAGGAAACCTAGTTCTGAGCACATGTTCTGGCGTCCAGTGTTTACTTGACTTCAGAAGCAGCTGACTGAGCGTGTGTGGCAGGAACCCAACTGGGCATTTACTTCATTTTGGCTTTGATAAACATTTTACCCTGAAACATTTCACCTATTGAGACTGAGGAGATGCCTCGGTGTTGTGGTAAATCTCCAACCCCAATAGGCCCATTCAAGGAAATGCAACTTTGTTGTAGTAAATCGCCAAACGCCAATAAGCCCATGCAAGGAAGAGGAAACTCAGTTATATATTTATAAACTGCGGGCCTGTATTGGCAAATAAACCTCTATACCACTTTCTTCCCCAGCTATGCAATCTCTGCTCCTTGCTTCTGCCATGTGTTTCTGCTCCATCTTCCTTCCAACAACTCTCCCTCTGCCCTCCTCGGATTGCAGTCTCCTGCACCTCCTCCTCCCACCTCCTCTTTCTTGCCCCTCATTTTGGCCCAGCTAAGGGCTGTCATCTTTATTAGCCAGTCAGATAATTAAGGAAAATTCCTTTGCACCTTGGTGGTTGAAAGAGGTTGTTGTCTCTTACAGAGGACCTGGGTTCAGTTCCCAGCACCCAGAAGCCTGTTACTCCGGTTTCAGAGGATCTGACATGCTCCTCTGGCATCATGGGACAAGGCACACAAATGGTGTACTTATATTTATGCCAGCAAAACACTCACACACAATCACAGCATTTCCTTTCTGCCTCTTTTCTTCTCTCCTCCCACGGCACACATGCAAATATGTTTTACTTTTGCATTTAATCCTACATGTAATAGTGTAATGGGCATTGCAGGACAGTTCGTCTGAATTTTTAAAGATTAAAAAGCCAAAATTATATATATATGTGTGTGTGTGTGTGTGTGTGTGTGTGTGTGTGTGTGTGTGTGTATGTATGTATGTATTTTAAAAGTTCCACCTTAATCGTGCTCAATTTTGACCTCAAAACTGCGTTCATTCTCTGAGTACTGAGTTGGTGAGTTGGTGTCCGCACAGCAAGTCATTTCTGTGCCAGCAACAGTGGTACCTGGGTAGCGTCTCACTGTTCGACTTACGTAGCCTTGAACTCACGTCTATCTTTGTGTCTTAGTCTCTTGAGTGCTGGCATTACAGGCAGGCACAGCCATACCTGACATAAACCATCTTGAGTAAAGATGTATCTAGAGATGACCAAATTCTATCCTCAAAGCCTGTATGAAGGTCGGCCCAAGGCAGTTCTACAAGCTGGCTCCTAGCTCTGTGTGTGCCCTGTAGATGTCTGATGGGTCCCGTTAGAGTCTTCCAGTTTGCAGCTCATGTGTTGACTTCGTGTTAAGCCCTTGTTATAGCGGCTGGAGAGATGGCTCAATAGATAGAGGCTCTTGCCACTGAGCCTGAGGACCTATGTTTGATCTTCAGGACACACTTGGTGAAGGACAGGCTTCTGACCTCCAAGTACATGCCACGGTGTGTGGGTCAACATCACACAGAGACACAAAAGAAATGTAAAAATAATAATAAAAATGTTTAAGAAAAATTTTTTAAGTTCCTGTTACAAGTGTGTCCCCAAAGACATAAGCCAAGAGACAGGGTCCCTAAGTTGCTCAGGCTGGCCTGGAACTTGCAGTTTTTTTTACCATAGCTCCCAAGCACCAGGTATTACAGGCGTGCCCACCCATGCTTATTAAGTCACTCTTCCTGGTGTCTAGGATTTATGTTTTGGTTCTTCCACAAGGGCAGGCATGTGACGCATGTGAATTAAGAGACCCAGATATGCGTGTATATAGGCTTCAGAAGTTGTTGGCTTTGTACAGTCTCCTCACAGAAATGAAGTCATCTGTGTAAGCAGGTATGGAAGCAGTGACTGGAGGCGTGTGTCCAGGCCATACCTTCGCCTAAGCATCACCAGGCCGGTCCTTGCTTTGGAATATACATATGTACCGGATGGTAATTTAACCTTTTCCTTTCTGCCTCTTTTCTTCTCTCCTCCCACGGCACATGTGCAAATATGTTTTACTTTTGGGTTTGATCCTACATGTAGTGGGCATTGCAGGGCAATTCGTCTGAGTTTTTAAAGATTAAAAAACCTTAGTAGTTATCACAGTATTTGCCTAAGCTAAGCTAACCTTACCAACTAAACAGTACTGGGGTTCATGTCACTGTGTTCTGCTTATGTTAAAGGCAGTTCCTGTGATTGTTAGCTCCCAGGCATCCCTTGGAAGTTTTGGTAGAAAAGGTCTTTAAAACGTGTAGGAACCATTTTGTTCTCTGGGCTGGTTTCCAGGGACCGTGTTTCAGTGTTACACAGCGTGGGAAGCATTGAGCCCTGCGATATTTTTTTGTCTTATCATTGTCTGGGAAAGGGGGAGGGTGTTTGCTGACTGAAGCCAGCAATGGGCAAGAGTCCCTGCTGGTTCCTAAGCAGTTTCATCTGTCTACTCTGTTTTTAAAGACAGTGTCTCCCATTGGGACCTGAACTTGCCAGTTAGGTTAGTGAGGCTGGCCAGTGAGCCCAGGAATCCACCTGTTTTCAGCTTCCCCATCTTTTTGTGTGGGTGTTGGGGATTGAACTCATGCCTGCGTGGCAAGCACTCTGCTAACTGAGCTATTTCCCGAGCCCCAGAGTCGGAATTCTTGGTTGGGTTTCAGTAGAATATAAAGCTTTATTTTTAACTAAGCCTATCTGTTGTTGCTCGGGCAGTTGGCACCTGGCCTGGTAAGGGGAAAGCTGATCCCGGGTTAAGGGCATTGTGTACTCATTTACACAGCCTGTTACATTGTGGTTGCTGAATGACACCCCCCCCACCCCCCACCCGCAAAGAACTGGATCCAAGGTCTCCCTCTCTTCTCCTCCCCTTTCACAGCTTGAAGTCAGATGGCAAATACATGTTTTATTAGTAATGGTGAATTTATTAGGTCTGAATCAAAAAACTGAATATCACAGACATTAATGTCAAAAGCTAGTCACCCGTACAGATAAGCTGTGGTGATGGGGGGTGGGGTGGGGGGGTCAGATCCTGATGGGATGCCCTAGGTCTTGAAAACACATGTAGGCTTGATTGCTTTGTAATTGTCAGTGAGAGGGTTTTTTTGTTGTTGTTGTTGTTTTTCAAGACAGAGTTTCTCTGTATAGCCCTGGCTGTCCTGGAACTCACTCTGTAGACCAGGCTGGCCTCGCTCTCAGAAATCCTTCTGCCTCTGCCTCCCCAAGTGCTGGGATTAAAGGCATGGGATTAAAGGCATGCGCCACCATTTCCCGGCTCAGTGAGAGTTATTTTTAAAGATGACTTATTTTTATTTTACGAATGTTTGCCTTGCATGTATGTTGTGCACCGTGTACATGCCTGGTGCCCTTGAAGTCCAGAAGAGGCGATCAAAGCCCCAGTAGCTTGAGTCACAGATATGAGCTGCCATGTAGGTGCAGGGAATGGAATTCAGCAAGTGCTCTTAACCACTGAGGGATATCGGCCCCTAAGGTTTATTTTAAGTTGTGTAGACTCCAACTTTGTTTTTGTTCCTTGCTGAGGATCAGTCCCAGGGTCTCCACCTGCCCAGGTCACACCCAGTCCGAGGAAGCTTTAGAAACCAAATCATAAAATAATGGCTGGTGCTTTGGGGAACCTTTACCATGCCCCCCGCCCCCCAGTGTGATTCCGGGTACCTTTGCTATGTCCCACTCCCCAGCCCCATGGCTTCTTTAGTCTTAGTCACAGCTGCTATTGGCCTATTGTCAAACTTGTAAACTGACTTGATGTTGTCAAGTTGAATTCACATGGTAATTGTTCTCTATCTCTCTATCTCTCTTCATAAAAACATTGCATTTTGAGAAGCCTGTGTTACTTTTGACTTAAGACATGTCTTGTGGGTCCAAGTTTTGTTTGGTTTGGTTTTCTTTTGGGATCTATTATTTTAAACTATGTGTATGTATGTGCACATGAGTGCTGGTGTCCAGGGATCAGATCCCCTTGGAGCTAGTGGTTGTGGAACTGCCTGACAGGGAAACTTAAACTCAGGTCCTCTGGAAGAACAGCACTCACTCTTCACTGAAGACCTATCTCTCCAGTCCCTAGTTGGGTGTGTGTGTGTCTGTGTCTGTTTGTTTGTTGTGCTTTGTACAGGAGATAACAATCTCCTATTGCTCAGGCTGGCCTGGAACTTAACTATATAGCTCAGGCTGGCCTGGAGCTTAACTATATAGCTCAGGCTGGCCTTGAACTTGGGGTGATTCTGCTTTGTCCTCTTGAGTGTGAGGAGGATGTGCCCACTTGGTCTGCACAGTGGAAATGACAGACATGTAAGGTGTAGTCTACTCTGCTTACCTATTTTAAAAACAGCTTTTGTTGACAATGGGTAAATCTGTGTCAATTTATAAAACAGTTCTTTAGGCCATGTGTTCATATATTTTTTGTTTGTTTGTTTTTCTGTTTTTCGAGACAGGGTTTCTCTGTGTAGCCCTGGCTGTCCTGGAACTCACTCTGTAGACCAGACTGGACTCGAACTCAGAAATCTGCCTGCTTCTGCCTCCCAAGTGCTGGGATAAAGGCGTGCGCCACCACTGCCCGGCTCATATATGTTTTTTTTGTTGTAGAAGTATATGCTATACATGTGTGTGTAAATATATAATTTAGTATGGCTTAGTCTTTTATCCTTGGAGCTATTGCTTCTTTAGAATTTGGATATTGCAAGTGTGTATTTCAGCTGTAGAAATCTTGTATTTCACAGGGAAAGGTTGCTGCTCTGTGACTTTGTAAGGTTCACTGTTACTATAAATCTACCACTAAGCTCTAAACTATAGGAAACACAAAGGAGAAGAAATGAACAGTGGACAGATGGCTATTTGTGGCAGCAGGAGACCTTAGTACTTGTTTCTTGTCATTGTTAGGACAAATAGACCTCAGCTTATTGCCTGGCCTGGCCTGGGTGACACTGTGCTCACTCTGTAGTAACAGTGGGACGGTGAGCACCATGTCCCCAGCTGTGACTCAGGTCTCAGAAACTAAGCCCATGCAGAATGCCAGGAACAGATCTTGCCAGTTCTATGGACTCCTCGGTAACGATGAGTCAAATATCCACATCAGTGGGGATCTGGAACTGGAGTTCAGAAGTAGATACACACACAGGATCAATTGGTGTGTGTATGTCCAGATGAAAGCTCAGGTAGCCCAGAATAACCCCAAACTAGATGCAAGCCACCATCCTTGGCTCAACTGATTTTTTTTTTTCTATTTAAAAAGATTTTATATGTATGAGTGTTTTGCTCACATGTATATGCCAGGTACCCTCAGATGACAGACAGGCTGGGCCATTGGGCCCAGGGGAACTGGAGTTAGAAGCAGTTGGGAGTTGCTGTATAGGTGCTGGGAATTGAACTCAGGTCCTCTGTAAGAACAATAAATGTTCACCGAGCCACCTCTCCAGTCCAGGTTATTCTTTTTTTTTTTAAACTAAAGAAACCAAAACAATTCAACGCAGCATAGTTTTTGTTATGTCTCATTGTGGTAGATCATTCTAGAGAGCCATCTACATGGACAAATAATCCTTGACACCGTACACACCAGCATTAGCTCAGAATGAGTCCCACGCCTCGAGTGAACCCCAAACCTCTAACACAAGAAAATGTATGAGCAAATCTTTGTGAAGTTGAGGTAAAGGCATCTTAGAACACAAGAACGAACACACACACACACACACACACACACACACACAGATGACCTCTAGAGAAAAACATTGAAAATTTTGATTTTGTCAATATTAAAATATTTTGCTTCCCAAAGGGTATCATTATGGAGGCAATGGCTGCTGGGCGGTGGTGGCGCACGCCTTTAATCCCAGCACTTGGGAGGCAGAGGCAGGTGGATTTCTGAGTTCCAGGATAGCCAGGACTACACAGAGAAACCTTGTCTCGAAAAACCAAAAAAAAAAAAAAAAGGAGGCAATGGCTTTCGGAAGCAGGGGTGGGGGAGGGGTTGGGGGGGAGCCAGCGGAATGCCACAGCTGGTAGACATGCTTGCATGGACCTGGCAGGTCAATCCTTGGATCTCACAAGGAGGAAGGAAAGAAGTGTCTCCTGAGAGCTGTCTCTAACTTCACACACACATCTCTTGGCACCAGCACACCTAGCCCACTCCAAATAATAGAAATACATATTTATAAAAAGATACCAGTCTGGTAAGGGACAGAAGAGATGGCCCAGCGGTTAAGAACACTTGTGCCTCTTGCAGATTACCTGGGTTTGGTTCTTAGCACTTACGTGGAGGCTCACAACCGTCTGCGACTCAGTTCCACGTGACCTGATGACCTCTTTTGACCCCTTCAGCAGATGCACATACATACACGCAGGCCAAGTGCTCAGACACACGAAGTAACAGAATTAAAAAGAGATCATTAAGAACACAGATAAATTAGGACGAAAATATTTATAAAATGTGAGAGATTTGCATCAAGTTTTCTTATAACTGAGAAGTTAGATCAAGGGTCTGGAGAGATGATTGAGTGGGCAAATGGTTGCCCACAGGAAGTTCAGGCTCAGTTTCCTGCACGTCCAGCTGTGTGGGACCTAATGCCCTCTTCTGGCCTCTGTGGGCAACTTCAAGTGCACAAACCCACATAGATACATTAAATAGACAATAAGACAAACAAAAGATGTCAGAGAAACAGTCCAGGAGAAAGAGGTTTGAAAAGCTGTTTCACAGAAGGGTTAGATAAACAGCAATGGCCGAGTGTATTAAGAGACCCTCAGAGGACAGAGGATGCGGCTTGGTTGGCTGTGTGCTTGCTTAACATGAACAAAGCTGGAAGTTCAATTCCTAGCACCTCGTAAACCAGGTATGGTGTTACACACCTGTAATTTTGGCACCTTGGAGCTGGAGGCAGGAGGACCAGGAATTTGGCGCCACGTGGGCTTCGTAAAGTCCTGTCTCTCATCTGACTGATGATAGAGAAGCAGAAACCACAGCAAGAGGCTGGCACACAGGCATCGAGCACCAGGATGAAGGCTCAGCGTATAGGGGTGTGAAGCTACAGGCCCTATAGTAGGTCGCCACACGTGTTCATTGCTTAGAGGAATGCAAAATGGCAGCGCCACTTTAGAAAACAGGCTGGCTGCGTCTCCGAAAGTTAAATATAAACCCATGATGTGACTTGGGAATTCTATTGCTGAGCAGCTACAAAGAGAAAGAGAACCTGCCCACGTGGCCTTGGGCGTTTCACTCGGCACCACCCACGCGGCCATGGGCATGTCATTGATTTTCGCCCACCAGGCTATGGATTTCACTCATCACTGCCCACTCGGCCATGAGGGTTTCATTCATCATCACCCACGTGGCTATGGGGGTTTCATTCATCCTCGCCCACGCGGCCATGGGCGTTTGTTTCATTTGCCGTTGCCCAAAATAGAAGGCAGCCCAAGTGTGTACCGTCTGCAAGTAGATAAGCTGAGGCAGAGGGATGACATCTCAGTAAAAGGATGCCTTGTCCTTGATAAAACAGCGTGGTACTCCCCCCTCAGCTAAGAGAGGCCACACTGCTGGTGCCCTGCTGAGATTCCGTGCTGTCAGGGTAGTTCAGTACTTGTGCATGTTTGCATGCCCATACATGTGACCCTCAGGGCTCAACATCAGGTGTCTTGGTCACCCTTCATCACTCTCTGAGATGGGGTCTCTCACCGGCCTGGAGCTCACTGATTCTGCTGACTAGCTAGTCGGTAGACTTCAGGGTTCCACCTGTCTTTGCCTCTTCAGTGCTGGTATGGTGGGCTGACAGCCAGGCTTTCTCATGGGTGCTGGAGACCCAAAATAGGATCTGGCATTTACCTTTGTACAGTGAGCGCTTTACCACTGAGCTGTCTCCCCAGCCCCTTACTGAAATCATTTTTAGCAAGGTCCCATTGAAGTGTTATTTGAGCAGAGATGGGCACATTTTCAAGGAAAAGCATCCACCAGTGCTGAGGGAGTTCCTCGTGTGTGGATGTGGTTGGTTGAACAGACCACTCTCTCTGTCACGGGCTGCTTCAGGTAGTGTGGGCCACACAGGCAGAGTGGTGACAGCTTCAGAGGCCGTGAATGTTGAGACCCCTCCAGTGAGTCCAGGGCTGAGGCAGACAGCCTCTTGACACTTGGGTCTGAGACAGCTGAGCCTGAGGCTGGCAAGGTGACTCAGCAGGTAAGCCTGCTTGTCACACAAGCCTGACGACCTGAGTTTCATCTCCAGGACCCATGTAAGGTGGAAAGAAAACTAACGCACTAAAAGTTGTTCTTTCACCTACACACACAGCTGCTCCCTTGCTGTCTCCACCTCCCCGCTTCCCTCCGTCCTGCCTTCTCTCAATAAGTTAAAACAAAATCCCCGGGGATTATCATGTACTCAGCTGAAAGGAGTCTAGGGTGTTTGGTTTCTGCCTCAGGCTCCAGGAATGCTCAGTCTCTCTTCTGAGTAACTCTCCTAACCAGTAAGTTCGAAAAGAAGACTTTTTAATCCCCCAAACCACCGGCAGCACCACGCTCTTCATCACACTGACCCCATTTTAAATACTTTGGCTTTCCCTAAGGTGTCTGCCGTACGAACACTGTCTGCCTTTATTATCTCTGTTCCTTAGCTTCCTGATGTGAACCTTCATGTGCTGTTAGGAGACAGGTCTGCCTTCCTCTGTCCTGCCTTTCTGCCGCTTCAGCCCCTCAGCAGCTCCTGACCCTGAAGGAGAGTTAGTCGGCATGGTGCCTAAAGACTGAGGAATTCAGGAGTCTGACAATATGGAATTTGATGTCAGGCAGCTAGGATTCAGAACCCTGCCCTGCGGTTGGCTCATTGTACGATGCCAGTGAGTCTCCTGCCTCAGTTTCTCATTAATGCTTCAATGATCCCCATGTTGTGGTCATCGGGAGAGTAGTTGTGGAAAGCGCGATCCGTTCCTTCCCCTCTGCCTTCTCTCCTGTTTGGTCACAGAATGTAGAACAGCCTTGGCTTTCTGTAATCTCTTGATTGTTCTTTCTCTGTTCCCTCTCTCCTCAAGCGTTCAGAGGACACAGTGGTGCAGCATCAGCATTGCTGACTTACACGTCATATAATGATGTATCAAGGAGATAGGGGGCTGGAGAGATGGCTCAGTCCTCAAGAGCAATGGCTGTTCTTTCAAAGGACCCAGGCTAGCATCCCAGCAACCACTTGGTGGCTAACACTGCCTTGACTCTAGTTCCAGGGGCATCTGATGTCCTGATGTCGTGGGTACCAGGCATACATGTGATGCACAGACAGGCATGCAGGCCAAACACCCAAACACATGAAATAAATAAGTGTCTTGTCAAAGAAATAAAATAGAACCAGAAGACCTGAGATTCCTTGGGATGGACTTGGGTCTGAGGTCTAGCCAACACCCATATGCTCTCTAACCTGGAATTTGCTCCAGATCCAGTTTCCAGTTAGGTTTCTTTTATTGCAAGATTATGAAGGTGATCAGAGATGACAGGGGCTGACCCTTTGAGCCTTCCGAGTAATTGTGACACAGTCAGTTCACTAGCCAGTGGTGATCATTAACATTCATGGTGGTGGCGCACGCCTTTAATCCCAGCACTTGGGAGGCAGAGGCAGGCGGACTTCTGAGTTAGAGGCCAGCCTGGTCTACAGAGTGAGTTCCAGGACAGCCAGGACTACAGCCAGAAACCCTGTCTCGAAAAAAAAACAAAAAAACAAAACAAAGCAAAACAAAACAGCATTGATTATTAAGTTGACTGGCTCTAGAGTCACCTAAGGGACAAACCTCTGGACATGTCCATGGGGGAATTTCTAGTTTGGGTTGGTTGAGGCAGGAGGATGAATCTGGAATGCGGGTAGCACCATCCCATGGGCTGGGGTCTTGGACTGAGAATATAAAAGAGGAAGTGAGCTGAATACCAGCATCCATCTCTCTCTCTGCTTCCTCACTGTGGACATGGTGTGACCTTGGTGTGACAGGACCTTGGGCTCCTGTCACCATGCCTTCCCCGTATGGCAGGCTCTACGTTCAGGCTGCAAGCCAAAATAATAAGCCTTTCCTTAATTTAGTTGGTTATCTTAGGCATTTTGTCACAGCAACAAGAAAAGTAAGAACCTACCAAATGAAAAGAGACCCAAGGGCCAGCATCACACAGCAAGCCAGCAGCAGCAGGCAGGGTTTGGACCAGAGTGTGATGTCTGTTCTTGGCATCTTCAAGTCCACTGATCTCTTCTTTCTTTTCCTCATCCGGTGGCAGGTATTGAACCTGGGACTTTGCATCAGTTGCCAGGCACTCTGCCACCAAACCTCATCCCCAGTCCACTGTTGGTTCTTTTGTTTTTGAGACAGGGTTTCTTTGTGTAGCCCTGGCTGTCCTGGAACTCACTCTGTAGACCAGGCTGGCCTCGAACTCAGAGATCCACCTGCTTCTGCCTCCCAAGTGCTGGGATCAAAGCATGAGCCACCACCGCCCAGCTCACTGTTGGTTCCCAATTCCACTTATCTAATCGTTTCCTTCTTGCTCCACTAGGACAGAGCCAAGCTACCATTGAACACAGTCAAGTGCCTTACTGGCATCTTAGTTTTCCCTTCATAGGAGAACCTACTGTCTGTAGTGTTCTGTGCTGTAGCTCGAGGTGGAAAGAGACATCCTCCCAGTCGCAGTACCTCAGTCCTGACTCATTCGGGCTCTTGTCACCGAGCCTACGACAGCCATCTTTGGACATTTGCACTTCAGTAGCCTCCTTCAACCCACTGTTTTCCATACACCGCACCCAGACACCCCAGAGCTCCGGCAAGCTCCTAGACCTGTGTGGGTATGTTTGCATTCCAAGCAGACACCATCATTGTGTTGGGCAGGTGGCCATGGATCTCTGGGTCATGTCATGTCTTTGTGAAGCCGGGTTTTCAGGGCTTGTGCAGATGCATAGGGAGTACAGCCCAACAGTCCACGTGGGACAGGAAGCCAGGCTGCCAGTGTCCAGTCTGATGCCACGGTCTGCAGCACCCAATAGGCATAGGTTGTTAAAGCTTAAGACTCATTCAGTGCTTACTAGGGGAGATCACTGCTGGCTATTTATTTTGGCCTGGACGTTCTAGGTTTTAGCCAAGTAAGCTTGGAGATGATAGGATGGACTTGCCTTCACAGAAAAGCCTGCCTGTGGAGGTATGTAGAGCTGCAAAACTTGTAGCTGGAAGGACAGTGCAAGATTTATTTTAAAATAGATAACGTCTGTTGTATGTTCAGGAAGGAAGTCACTGATGGAAAGGCAGTTACTGAAGGTCACATGAAGGAGATCATGGCGTGGGCTTAGAGTAGCAGGGCCCTGAGGAGAGACAGGATGAGATGGGGCTCTGCTCAGTGCTGTCCTCACACCAGCTGCAGGGCTTTATTGGAGGAAATGCAAAACCACAGGCCACCGTCAACCCTGACTCAGAACACACATGTTAAACAGAGTCTCAGGTGATGTGCTTGCAGCTAAAATCTCTGCAGCCCTGAGAGAGGCACAACCTTCTGTGGAAAAAATAACTTCATGCCATGTGTGCCACCCTGTCATGGGCTGAGGAGAGAGATTGATAAGAGGTTTGAAGGAACCATTCTGAGGAACCAAGAGGATAATAGCAGCCAGGAAAGTCTGCAGGGGTCAGGGTCAAGCATACTGAGTTGTCAGTGCGTGCAGTCATAGCCAAGCAGCTTGGGGGCAGTTGCTGCAAAGCTCCTCTAAAAAAAGAGTTTGCTTGCTGGGTGAGGATAAGGAAAGTCCAGCTAGCATCCATCTGCCACAGGTGTGGAGAGAAAGGGAGGCACAGGGAAGTGAGATACAGAGAAGGACTGAGGACGGGGTTACCCTGAAGCCAGTGGAAAGAAAGGCTGCACCTATGAGTGGGAACAGATGCTTCCTGGTTTACTTCTGTCTCAGGGTTTTACTGCTGTGAACAGACACCATGACCAAGGCAACTCTTATAAGGACAACCTTTAATTGGAGCTGGCTTACAGGTTCAGAGGTTCAGTTCATTATCAAGGTGGGAACATGGCAGCATCGAGGCGGGCATGGTACAGGAGGAGCTTGAGAGTTCTACATCTTCATCTGAAGGCTGCTAGCAGAAGACTGGCTTCCAGGCAGCTAGGATGAGGGTCTTATAGCCCACACCCACAGTGACACACTTTTTCCAACAAGGCCACACTTCTAAATAGTGTCACAACCTGGACCAAACATATACAAACCATCACACCATCCATGTGGAAAGGAGCGTTCTAGGCTGCAGTACTCCATGGGATGTTGGGATTGTCAGGTTTTCCAGGGTTCTAGTGTCAAGGGCAAAGGTCTGGCCCCCACAGCCAGTACTTTCTCGGGGGAGACCCTAGGAGGAGGCCTGAGAGGAGATTGGGAGATGCTGGATTTGAAATTTGAAAGCAATCTGTTGCTTTATGTGGTGTTGACACCACTGGAAGTGAGGATTTGGCACCGCAGAGGGCGAGCTTGAGGATTGATTGTTATGGGGATTGGCAGGACGGCAGCCGCTCCTCTGTGTGCCGCTGTTAGGCGGAGGCTGAGCAGCTGGAGCACATTGGCACATCTTCCAGGCTGCCTCTGGGGCCATGTCAAGTCAGGTTACAGATGAGGAAATGCCTCACAAATGCCCACAGTCACGTAGCTGCTAATTGGCAGAACCAGGATTAGGAATGAGAGCCAGGTCCTTTAAGCTGGGCTGCTGTGTTCTGAGTCACCTGCTCCTGGGCACTGACTGAGACCAGGGTGTGAGGTGTTCTTAAACGGAGGAAGCCAGAGTCCAGTGCTCGGCTTTCAAACTGGCTTCTGCAGTCCTGAAGGAAGTTGACCAGCTGTAGCTGGCAGGGAGCTTTGAACAACCAAGATCTTGGCCTTTCTGGTTCTGTTCTGTGACATAAGGGTAGCCTCAGTGGTCTTAAGGAGATATTTGGGAGCTAGGTGGAGAGATAAGCAAGTCTCTTCCAATGACCTTGGCAGAAATCCCTAATCTGAGGTCAGCAAGATGGCTCAGCAGGTGACAGTGCTTGCCCTGTAAGCCCGGTGACCTGTGTTCAATCAAAACACTCCACAGAGTTGTCCCCTGACCTGTCCTAGCACAGAGTGGAATACATGATCAATCCCCCCCCCACACACACACACATATTAACAAATTAAACTTTTAAAAGATCTGTTTAGCCAGGCAGTGGTGGCACACGCCTTTAATCCCAGCATTTGGGAGGCAGAGGCAGGCGGATTTCTGAGTTCGAGGCCAGCCTGGTCTACAGAGTGAGTTCCAGGACAGCCAGGGTTATACAGAGAAACCCTGTCTTGAAAAACCAAAATAAATAAATAAATAAATAAATAAAAATTTAGGTATGTATTTTATGTATATGGGCTTTTGTCTGCATGTATGCACACCAGAAGAAGGCATTGGATCCCATGGGTTACAGATGGTTGTGAGCCACCATGCGGATGCTGGGACTTGAACTCAGGACCTCTGGAAGAGCAGCCAGTGGTCTTAACTGCTGAGCCATCTCTCCAGCCCCAACAAATTGAGGTTTTAAAAGTTAAAATCTCAGGGTGTGCCTGAGGCTCTTACAGTCTTCAGCTCTGAGCGTCTCTTAGCACAGAGGTTCTGTAATTCTGCTACAATTATGAATCGTAAATAAAAATATCCGTGTTTTCCGGTGGTCTTAGGCAACCCCTTTCAAAGGGTTGGTTTGAGGACTATTTGATCAGCCTCCAGCAAATTTGAGCGTCATGCTGTCCTGAAGACAGGGAGAGAGTTTTACCCAAATGTAACTCTGAGGACTAGAATCAGGAATCCCCCAGTCTCTGAGGCTCACAACAGTGGGTAGGTGCTGGGTGGTACACCTGCTGTCCACAGGTGGCAGGACCGGGACCAGGACCCTGCAGGGCCTGAAGATGGTAGCAGTGAGAGCCACACTGAACAAGAGTCACAGGCAGACGCTGGTGGGGAGAGGGTCTTGTTTATATGTGCACAGTTGCCCTGCAGATGTGTGTGCTGTTGGTTCCAAGCATAGTGCAAGGTGAGACTGAGTTTTGCCCCAGCCTGGCCAGCTTCCAGCTGTACCCTCTCTGCTACCATGACCTTAGGTGTCATTGGTCTGTCACAGTACAGGAAGCATAAGTGTTGACAGCACGGGGGATAAGAGTAGGCCAGTATTCCACCTTTTAAATTTTTTTGTTTGTTTTATGCACATGAATACTATTTTGCTTTTGTTTGTTTTTATTTGTTTGTTTATTGAAAAAAGGTCTCTCTGTGTACTCATCTGTCTTGGAACTCCTTGTTGACCAGACAGGTATTGAACTCACAGAGATTGCCTGCCTCTGCCTCCCAGAGGCTGAGATTTAAGGTGTATGCTGCCATGACTGGTGAACGTTTTGCCTGCGTGTATGTCTGCACTGGGAACCACTGACAGTGAGCCATATTTGTGGCCCAGTGGTTCTCAGCCTCGTTGTGACTCGTTGGGGGTTTCCTATCAGATATCCTGCATGTCAGATATCTACATTATGATTCATAACAGCAGAAAAATTACAGTTATGAAATAGCAATTAAATAATTTCATGGTTGGGGGTCACCACAAAATGAGAAACCGTATTAAAGGGTTGCAGCATTAGGAAGGTTGAGAACCCCACTGTTCCAGCCCATCTTCCTGATATCTTAATTTGTAATTTTGGTGCTGGAGAGATGGCTCAGTGGTTAAGAGCACTGACTGTTCTTCCAGAGGTCCTGAGTTCAATTCCCAGCAACCACATGGTGGCTCACAACCATCTGTAGTAGGATCTGATGCCCTCTTCTGGTGTGTCTGAAGAGAGCAATGGTGTACTCAAATACATAATTTGAAGGTAGCTTAAAGAACATTTTTGGTTTTTGAGACAAGGTTTCACTCTATCCCAGGCTGACATTACTGTTATAGTCCAGGCTGGTCTCTGACTCCTGAGTGCCGTATTTATAGGCATGCTAAAGTACCATACCCAGCTTTTAAAATGTTTCTGCCTTATGTTTTAACCCTATAAACGGCCTTTAACTTTATAAATGGCCTTGCAGGTCTTTATTTCTGACAATCTTTGGATCTGCGGAATTCTAGTTGGATTGTTTCATTTTTAGTTTATCTCTAGGGACTGTGAAATGCCTCTGATTTTGTTTGGCTTTTGTGATAATAGTTGCAAAACCATACCCAGTGTTTACATAATACCTTTGAAGAAAAAAAAAAAAAAAAGCTCAGCCCTATTTTAGGCATTTTTTTATCAGTACGTACGAGCTTTTCTGAGACTGTCCTGTTGTTAGAATTGAGTAATCTTAAAAGAAAGATAACACCTCAGGCTATGCTGGGCTGGGTTGCAGCAGGGCGCTGCCAGGCTGGGCAGGCAGGTGGTGTAGGCTCCCTCCACATGGGGGTAGACAGAGCAGACATTGGGCACGGCACCCTCCTCCTGCATGGCAGTGGTGCCCAGCTAGCGTCGGCCATCTTCCATCTTTTGTTTGAGAAATAACTGTTTATATTATGCTAGGCTTGTGCTTAGTTAGCTTCAGAGTTGCCTGAGCATGAAAGCACACAGAACCAGGCCAGGCTGGCTCACTTCATCTGGTCAGGTGTCTCCGCTGTGTGGCCTCAGGTCGGCTTGCTGTTCTGGCCACTCCGCCACGGAACAGGCTCTTGTCCAGTCACTGCGAGGATTGGGTGGGCCTGGCCTTAGCAAGACCTCTTAGAGGTTATAATGAAGATGAATGCCCACCTGGCTCCTGTGCCCACTCCCCTCGAGGCAGGTCAATGAAGAAAGCACCCAGGATGAAGACCAACTCCTCAGAGGTCCTGCAGCTGTTAGGTGCAGCTGTCCCTGTTGTCTTTGCACCAGGCACAGTGACTAGAGCTTCTCATGTGCTGGTTTGTTCTCTCAGTGGGCAGTTCACGGCTGCTGTTTGCTCTTTACAGGGAGGGGCAGTTAGGTACAGAGGGGACAAGTGACCAAAATGCCCCAGCCGTTGAGGAGTGGTGCAGACATTGCTTAGGTGCAGACTCTGGCAGACCGTCTGTTGTTAATTCTTTCCTGTGGTCTGTCTGACCGGTTCTGGGGGCCGGAGAGCACAGCTATGAACTGTCTTCCCAGCCCTTCCCCGATGTTCTGGGCTGTGCTCTTCTCCACTTTAAAAACTCTTTAACCTAAATTTTAATTTTTATTTTGTGCGTATAAATGTTTTGCCTGAATGTATGTCCATGCACCACATATGTGCAGTGTCCAAGGAGACTAGAAGAGGGTGTTAAGTCCCCTGGGATGGGATTTAAGATGGCTGTGAGCTGCCATGTGGATATAGAGAATTGAACCCAGGTCCTCTGCCATAGCAACAAGTGCTCTTAACCACTGAGCCACCTATCTCTCAGCCCTCCTTCTGGATTCCTTTATGCCTTAGATACTCAACACCGCTTTGTCAGCATTCTTCCGGAATGGTCCAGCCTGTGCTCTGGGAAACGGATGCAGCTGTCAGGCCTGGCCTCCACCCGGTCACATCTGTACAGGCATCACTACTTCATATTGCATAGCCGCTTAACCACTGTGTGAAGCTGAGGGACAGCCAGAGGCCTAGGTCTTGCTTGCTAGCTTTCCTTTTTTGTTGTTTGAAGCGTGGAGCTGGGGATGTAGTTGTTGGAGCACTTGTCAAGGATTCATCCCCAATATCATATGAAACCATGGTGTTGCGTGCTTACAACCTCAGCAATGGGGAGAAGCAGGCAGGAGGAAGAGGCATTTAACGGCCTTTGGCTAACCTGTGACTTTGAGACAAGTCTACGGTAACTAAGACCCTGTCTCTAAAGCAAAGACAACTCAAAGAGGCGCTCGCTCTGCCAGACTGTGTTCCGCTTTTACAGCTCGCATTTGAAAATGAAGGCAGATCCCTCTAGGAGCCCTAGGAGTAAATGAAGAAAGCTGTGGCGGTCTCACGGAATGACCGCTGCAAACTTGCATCTTGAGAAATCCTGATTGTTGTCTGTTACCTTTGTTTGTTTGTTTGTTTGTTTGTTTGTTTGTTGTTGCAGGCAGATTTTCTTAGTGTAGCCCTGGCTGTCCTGGAACTCACTGTAGACCAGGCTGGCCTTGAAATCAGAGATACATCTACCTCTGCCTCCCAGGTGCTGGGATTAAAGACGGCTTTTGTTTTTTTGTTTTTGTTTTTGTTTTGCCATTTTAAAGGCAGAATCTAAGGCAGACGTGGTGGCTTATACATGTAATCCTAGAACTTGAAAGACTGAGGCAGGAGGATTGGTAGAACAGTTAAATTGGTCAGAGTTCCTTTACTGATGTGACTTACTTACTGAAAGAAATGTAAGATATAGGGCATGCTTAGTTCCTCCAGGTGGACAGACCCTGGGTGTTGGCTCTGGAGAGAAGGAAGCCTAGATTTAATTTGTGCAGATTCTATTTCACTGTCTAGTAGCCACACGAGTGAGTGGTTTTTCAGGGTTCTTTAGATCGTGTGGTTGGTTGTTCCTCTGTTATTAACTTGTTTACAGCTTAGTCATTAGTCGTTTGTCATTCTTGTCCTTACAGCCTTGGCCCCCAGTTCTTATCATACCCCATCGGTCACTCTGGTGAGCACTGGTCTTGTCACCCTGAAGAACTAAAATGAATTTCCTGTGCCGACGGGCTATCCAGAGAGGATGCTGAATAGCAGCAGCCTGTGAAGCTCTACGACACACCCTGCTGTCCGTCAGGTGACCAAGTAGAGGAGCTATTTGTCCCAACAGTCTTTGGGCTATGAAGGTTAAACCTGTGCTAACAGAGAATCGTAGCCCCAAACCACATCCGGCTCTGAGGAAAGAGGATGAGGGCCCCAAGAGCATTGGTTTGGAGGCAGTGGGAATGAGGGGTGAAGAGACATGGAAGGCTGCTGGCCGTGCGCTGAGTCACGGGTGAGGTGAAGCCTTAGGAAACTTGGTTTATCCCTCCCTGCTGTGGAGGTCTGTGTGCACGTACTTGGAGTGTGCACTTGAATATTCTTATAAATAGTAGCAGTTAGTGCCAAACAAAACCACAGCATACTGGCTGAAACTAGTCTGCAGACCTAGTTAGTATGTGCTTCCATGTGTGCATGTATGTGTACATGACCAGGTACATGGCAGTCCATACCCCGGCACTCAGGCCCACACAGAAGGATCTTGAGTTTGAGAACATCCTGGGCTACACAGGGAGGCTATTTCATAAAGAGCAAAAGAAATTCGCTCACAAGCAAGCCAGCACAGCTGCTGCCTTGGTTGTGAGGGACAGATGGGGGTGCGCTTGACCTGGGCGGAGTGACGGCCACGGCCTCTCTTGAGTGCATCTGCCGCATGCTTTAGACAGGCGCTTGGACAGGGTGAACTGTCAGCCGCCGGCCTTTTCCTCTCATTCACAGTGAGAATGATTTCATAGACAGTTTGAGTTTTAGTTTTCTTAGCATCAAACAATCTGTTTCCAAATAATTTACTCCCGAAATAAGGGGGTGGGAGTGGGCAAAGAAGCGTTACTTGGGTCAACTTCCTACTGAAGCAGCCGTCCAGGGCCTGAAGTGAACACACCTTGGGCTCCTGCGACAGCCGGGTGAGAAGAAACAGCTTCATGACGTTTCCCTCATGAGAAGGTCCTCCATCTTGTGTGTTTGTATAGCTTTCCTCCTCTCCTCTGGGGTTTTCCTCCTTCAGAGTGGAGACATCCAGAGTTGCTGTCTGCAGTGTTAGGTCAGGGACAGGACACCGACTGCCAGAATCGCAGGGGATTCACACTGTTTACTCTTCCGGCTTTTCGTTTGCCAGGGTTGTTTAGGACTGACTCAGTGTAGCTTTCTGTAGTCGTGGCCGTGGCCGTGGCCTGCTGCTTGTTCTAGAGCTGGCGCGGGCAAGATGGTTGAGGTGGCAGGCTGTCCATGGACCTGTGGCTATCCTTGAGGTGACAGGCTGACTGGGGGCCTGTGACTGTACTTTTTTGGTCCCATTGTCTCAGGGAATGGAAAGCTAATTAGCATAATTAAATGGGCTTACTTCATTGAATTGAAATTGAGACTGTCTTTAAAGCTGTCTTGTCCATACTCTGTCCCCTGTGCGATCCATCTGCCCCTCTTCACATCCCTTTGCCAGCTTCTTGAGAGGACAGAGTTGGGTCTCCGACCAGGAAGCCCTGCCTGAGCTGTCACTTCTCTCTCTCTTCTTAGAGACTTCATTGGCCCTTCAGGACTGTACTCTGGCCTTGCTTCAGGGACCAGATTCTCCAAGTCTACCCAGCCTGAGTCTCTGAGGACACTAGCCTTTCTGGCCTTGGTGTCCTTGACAGGTGGATGATGATAAGAGAGATGATAAGGGCTGCACCTGGTGTGTTGGATGCACTTGCTTGCGGTGCACTTGGCAGGTGGTGATGCTGAGTCTCTGCAGTCGGCGCTGTCGTGTATGGGTTGATCTGACAGCGCTAGTGTTGGCTCCTGTCACTTGAGGTGTGCTTGCTGTCGGCTCCTGTCACCGCTGGCACTTGTTTCTGTGTTGTTTGAGGCAGTGCCTCTCTCTAACCCAGGCTGGCCTGTAATTTTCTGATCCTCCTGCCAACGTCTCTCAAGTGCTGAAAGTACAGATGTGCGCCACACTCCTGACTTTCCGTGACGTTCAGAATAGTAGCCACAGTCCTGTGTTTCTAGATTCTTGTCCTGACTTTTTGGACTCCTCTTGCTCTGCCCCAGCCTGCTTTCCTCCTGTGTGATGCCTAGGTACAGCTGTGCTTCATCGGGTAGCCCTTCCTTCCTGACTCCAATAACAGTCATGCCATACCCTAGAATTACAGACAGACAGACAGACAGACAGACAGGCGGACAGACAGTGAATTCAGGCCATCTGGCTCACGTAGTAAATAGTCTTACCCACTGAGCCATCACACCCCGCCACCCCCAGTTTACTTTTTGTCTGTTTTGTTTTTTGATTTCTCTGTAGACCAGGCTGGCCTTGAACTCAGAGATCCAGCTGCCTGTCAGGTGCTGGGATTAAAGGCGTGGGCCACCACCTCCTGGCTCCACTTTACTTTTGGAAATGAGATCACAGCAGGAGACAGTTCAGGTTTTAGGTTATTCCTCACCCCTCTCTGGATTCACTATGACTTTCTCAGTTAACCGCAGGTGGCAGGGTCTTGCTGTTGAGTTAGTACCTGGTGATGGTTGTCATGGGTCCTGTGCTGTGCATCTTTTGGCATCTTTGGTGACAGACCTTTTTGCTGAGCAGTCTGAATCCCTCCCCCTGCTGTTTTTGTCATCTCTAAACACTAACAGTAAAACAAAGGTTTATGATGTCCAGGAAAAATAGAAATGTAACGGGACTTTCACCTGCAGCCCTGCCTGTGATGAGGAGCAGGAGAGCAGGGCAGTTGGGGAGGTGCCGTCGGTGTTTAAGGATTCAGGCTCTTAGAGATGAACTACTGGCCAGTGACTGAATTCTTCTTTTTTAAAGATTTATTTATTTTATGTGTATGAGTACACTGTTGCTGTCTTCAGACACACCAGAAGAGGGCATCAGCTCCCATGACAGATGGTTGTGAGCCACCATGTGGTTGCTGGGAATTGAACTCAGGACCTATGGCAGAGCAGTCAGTGCTCTTAACCGCTGAGCCATCTCTCCAGCTCCCAGTGACTGAGTTCTAAAAATTAGCCTTTGTCGCATAACTAAATCTCATGGTAGAGGACTTTTGAAAACACTAGGTAACCATTTCTGGGAAGTCATCCCCCACACCCTCTCTCTTACTAGTGAATAAGAGTCTCTCCCCTCCCCACCCCCACCCCCAGATGTGAGCCACCGTCACTCTGATGTGAAGACAGTGGCTGATACAAGTCACAGTGGCATGGCAGCTTACAGACCCGCTCACTGTGCTCCTTCTGAGGACTTCTTCACTTTTGACATGGTGGATTGCTGCTTGCCTCTTTTCTGACTGTGGCATGAATTTGAGTCAGAAAACCCATACCCAAGTCAGACTTTAAAGTCACACATTTGTACCCTTGAAGGGTTGACAAAAGAAGAATGCAGATACCAAGGAGAAGGAAACTCGCACTTGTCACATAGCTAAGTCTCATTGTACAGGACTCGGTGTCTGTCTGGTAGCTTCTTTCCATCCCTCTGGTGAGCACAGGAGTGATGTGAGCTGAGACCTCCCAGAACAGTTTTCCTTCCCACTGCAGGGTGTCTGTTGAATCTCCGTCCACCGTTAACTGATCACGTTAACCAGCACCCACGGTTACTCGGTGCCTCTGTGGACGATATCCTCTAGGTATACCACGCTGACTAGTCTCCTGAGCCACGCCTTGATGAGCTGAGCAGATCATGCTTTCCTTTCCCAGAGGACTTAGTCTCCATCGATTCTGAGTTCCTTTTCTTCATTGCCATGACATGGGAAGATATTTGGAGTTGGCCATCTGTTATGTTCAACCAGTGCTGTTCAGAGTGGGTTAGCACCAGGTAGTTTATTCCTCAGGTTTTGGTCCCAAGGCTAGCTCAGAAGACAACTATGCCAAGCAGGCCAGAAGCCCACCTTCTTGTTCCCTGAGTATGCGACAGTCAGGACAGTGAAGCCTAGAAACCCTCCTGACTTCTGTTACTTAAAGCAGGGACCAATGGCTTGTGACACCTCAGGGTCTCCAACATTCAGACCCCTGACCCTTCCATGTTGGCTCATTCCGTTGCTGCAAAGCTGCCGCTGAGCTAGGGTCTCCACACATAGGATTGCTCCCCAACCTACGTGGTGTTCTTTTATGTCAGCATAGAGTGGCCTTACCTCTCCTTACCACAGAGTGGGATCTTACTACAGTCACACTTGGGTGGGAACCATAATTCTGTCTTGAAAGCTATGCTCCCCACGTTCACTCATGGACCGTTATCTTGTTTTCCAGGCCATGGTTGCTTGTTACCCAGGCAACGGAACAGGCTATGTCCGTCACGTTGATAACCCAAATGGAGATGGAAGATGCGTGACATGTATATATTATCTAAATAAAGATTGGGACGCCAAGGTATGCAACTGAATTCAGTAGTGATGGCTTTTCTTCAAGCTGTGGGTTTTTTTTTTTTTTTTTTTTTTTTTTTTTTCTCATGGATATCTGTAGTCCACTTCAGTCCGGACACTCAGAGTGGATTTTCGTGACATAAAACCTATAGGACCGTGTTTGGAAACAAATGGTAATTGGTGAACAACACATACTGGCTTGCCTTGCGTAGTGTGTATCTGTGGGTGGTGCAGTGGTGTAAGTGGACCCAGTGAAACACACCAGGAATCCCTGTACCTGGGAGGTGGAGGCAGGAGATTCAGGAGTTCAAGGCTGCCCGGTTCAGGGAAGATTTCCAGTGCAAGATGAGTGTCAGCCATCTTGTTGACAGTTCTCCTTAAGCAGCAGGGTGAGGAGAAAGAGATTATGTCTGTCATTCCAATCTGACAGACCTCCAAGTGTTTGCAAGGTACCTTGGGATTCAATGGCATACAAAAGCAAAAAAGCAGCCCATATTCCCACTGGCTGACATTATGAGGGGACGAGACCATAGTCCACTGTCTTAAGTTGTAGGTCAGGCTCAGGGCAAGCCATTCAAGTGCCCTTCAACCTTGAGTCCGTCTGCTCAGGAGCATTAGTTTGTTGGGCTTGCTGGTGCACACCTGTGACCTCAGAGTTTGGGAAGGTCAGAGGTTAAGGTCATCCTTGACTACATGGGAAGTGTGAGGCCAGCCTGGGTTATGAGACCATGTCTCAAAACTCAAATAACTAAAATATCTCCAGATTGGTGATTTTAGTCTAGTGTTCGTCCTCATAGTCTTAAACACAAGGACCAGGTCTATCTGCATGACCCCCACTCCTCATTTAGGGTCCCAGTGATTTTCAGTAGACTGGTTATACTGTCTGTGATGAGTATCCGGTCCCCACAGAGAGCTGCGGGTGAGGTATGGGTAGAGTTGAGCTCTCAGCAGCCATGATCAGAATTTAGACCCAGGCTACACGGGGATTGCTGGGTACAGAATGGGTTAGGACAGGAGATGACTCAGCAGGCTAGGGTAACTGCCACCAAGCCTGAGGATCTAAGTTCGATCCCTGGGTCTCAACAACTCCCAAAAGTTGTCCTCCACCTTCCTTCCACACGTATATAAATGTAGAGTAAAAATTAAGCACTACCAGCTCACCTGCCGTGCTTATTGATCTGACAGGCCATTAAAAGGTAAGCCACTCGACAAAGGTGGCTTCATGCCGTCCTCTGTGTGACTAGAAATACTCACTGGTTTTCAAACCTTGCAAACAGGGTTGGAAATTTTGTGTGTTTGTCTGTGGCAAGTTGCTTACAACAAAAAGGATTTCCCCATGCCTCCATCCCACCCGTGGAATCTCAGCTCACCTTCACACTTCGGTACTTAACATAACTGTATGCACAAATAATCCGGCCAATCATCTTGAGTCGTTTAACTCTGCCTACCGCCAGTTTACCCTGGTACCATTCTGGGTGGCTCATACTGACAAACTCTGCTCTTTTCCCAGGTAAGTGGAGGTATTCTTCGAATTTTTCCAGAAGGCAAAGCCCAGTTTGCTGACATTGAACCCAAATTTGATAGACTGCTGTTTTTCTGGTCTGACCGACGTAACCCTCATGAAGTACAGCCAGCATACGCCACAAGGTAGTGTTCCGCTCGCGAGAACTCGGTTGACAGCGAGAGGGCAGGGCCAGTCAAAGGTTGAACCCGAAGTTTCTGAGGAGCACCCGACCGCTGTCCAGGCCCTCCCTCCGGTGTTATGGTCTATTTGATCTGAGTGATCATGAGTATTCCCACGTGCTCCTGAGAATGCCAGTCTGCTCATAGCTGCCCTCTGTCTGAGGTAGAAGGACTGGACCTCCCCGACTCCACTGCTCCCATCCCATCCCATCCCACCCCTAACCCCGGCATGGTGTGCCTGTTAATACTGCCCACTCTGGAATTCTGTGGGTGTTTTCAGAGCGTTCTTAGAAAACTAATAAAGGCAACTTTTCAAAAATAATTTGGAGGGCAGAAGTGGGGAGAAAAGGAATTGGGAGATAGATGGGGAAGTGGCCATGTGTGGTGCATGCTGGGAAGACACACTGGACTCACCCTTCACATCTGCTGCCATGGGTGGTGCCTGCCCACCATTCCAGCGTCAGAACTGCTGCAAGTTCAAGGCCAGCCCAGGATACATATTAATCTCCAAGCCAGTCGATAGCAACATAGTAGGACCTTATCTCAAAAAGCAGAATATAGCACAAAGCAATCCATCTGGTTTCCCCTCGTGTCTCTTTCACTGAAATTTAGGGTTTAGATTCTAAAGTGATTATGTTAATTCATATGTTCTTGTGAATGTGGTTTTTGTTTTGTTTTTTGGTTGTTGGTTTTTCCCATTTAGTATAATTTAATGAAAAGATTCAGAAGATAGGGTGTGAAACACAGGCTTGCAGAGAACGTGCCTGTTTTTATCAGGGAAAGTGGCAGGAAAGTCTGCTGTTTCCTCTGGTTTAGAAGCAGCCAAGAGCTGGCATGATTGAGCCTCCCCAGTGTCAGGATGACCAGTGGCCAAGGTTGGTGGCCATGGATGAAGCCCCAGAGCCTGCATGACATCTGTCCTCTTCCTGCTTCTGACCCATGCGGCTTCCATCATTGATTCACAGTGGGTGGCAGCTGCCTGGTGGGGCCTGAAGTCCTGGGTACCCTGAGAGGAAACCTGGGAACTGGCACAGCACACACAGTGAGGCCAGAGGGGCAAGAGAACAGAGGTCGGAGGCCAGGTGGGTCTGTATAGCCCAGGCAGAGGGCAGACTATCTGTCTGGGGATGAGAGGAAGGCAGCTCAGGAAAGTAGCAGACTTTTCTCATGAGGACTCAGGGCTCTGGGAGGCGCTGATCAGATATCAGACTTCTGATTGGCAGTTGACCAAGAGCCTGGGACATGGGCAGGAACTGTTCAGAACTACTTGTATAACCCTGTACCCTGAAAGACACCATGGTAGGAACAGGGATGCAGACTGGACAGAGCAAGTCTGCCACTGGCTAGTGTTAGGACACATGCGTGCACTGTGGTGCCTGCCACTGGCTCTGCTCTGTATCTGAGTCTTCAAGGAAGGTGACGTGAATGTATAGCTGATCATTCAGGTTGTTGCTTTGCCTGTGAACTTCGGCCTGGATCCACATATTCTTACCTAATGATGGCTCTCCTGAGGGACTGGTGGCCTGAGTCACATGATCACGTCCACAGTGCACTCCACCGTTTACAGCATGTGCCAGCCACCGCATGCTGTTAGCTGTGGAGTCGGACACAGCAAGACACGCACACTACTGCTGTACTACGAAGTCACCTGCTCTTAGCTCTGAGCAGACCTGTCACACCACATTTATTTGTGTGGGATAAAGTAGTTCGGTCAGATGAGGTCTTTCGGGAAAAGGTTCAGCCAAGCCCAGCGTCAAAACGCAGTGACTTTTTGGGAACGAATCCTAGAAGTTTGTGAGCGTTTCTTAACTCTTCCTCGGTGACTCAGAGTCAAAGATGTTAGATTACTGGCCTGTGTTTCTTTGTCCCGGTTACTGCCCTTCCTTTCTGGGCACTTGGCCCTTTCTTTATCTGTTTCTGGCCATGCAGGCTGGGTGGACATGGAGAGAGGCTATAAGCCTTCCTTGGATGCTGTAGCTAGTCTGCGGGATGGACAGGACACGCTTGCCTGTTAACGCGTTAGTCTTAGGCTGCTTCATACCATTACAAGTTGTCAGGAACACTTTCCCCCCAGGGACCATTCTGACCCTGTCTTAAATTTCCTTCTAGGTACGCAATAACTGTTTGGTATTTTGATGCAGATGAACGAGCAAGAGCTAAAGTAAAATATCTAACAGGTAAACACAGCTGGGCATGGCTGGAACAGTTGGGGATGGAGTCTTCCAGAAGCCACAGTCCAGGAATGTTTCTGCCAGATTCCCTAAGTGCCCATTGTAAACAGGATCTCTCCAGTTAGTCTTCATTCTTACCTGCTGAAATGGTCCAGCGCTTAGTGGGGGTTTGATGCATGTGTGAGTTAGTTAACCCAAGCACAGACAGAGATTTTCTGTGATGGCCCCTGGACCTGAAGCTCCTTGGTGTTCTTTAGGTTGTTATTGTCTTTCAGATAAATGAATGTCTCTTCCTTTTACAACATTCGCTCTAAAGAATGTGTGGCAGGCTGGAGAGATGGCTCAGTGGTGAGAGCACTGACTGCTCTTGCAGAGGTCCTGAGTTCAGTTCCCAGCAACCACATGACAGCTCACAGCTGTCTGTAATGGGATCTGATGCCCTCTTCTGTCATGCAGGCATACATGTAAATTGAGCATTCATATACATAAATACATTTTTAAATCTTTAAGAAAAAAAAAAGAATGCATGGCCACAAGGAAAGTCTGTACAGAAGAGGCGAGGCAGCGAAGCAGACAGGCGTGCAGTTTCCCAAGTACCAGGTTTGCTTGTTTGCTTGTAGGTCAAGGACTTGTTGTGCACCTGTGTGTCCTGGGACCTGAAGCGTACCCAGTAGTCACAGGACCCACTCACTGAGTTCTAAGGAGGTGGACTCAACTTAGCCTTTTGTAAGAATGTTAAAAAAAAAAAAGGTTCATGCAGTTTCTGGGATTTTTCAGAGCTGTGGTTTGTGTGCTTTCATTGGCTCTCCAGTCCTCAGTCCTTGGGTGGCTTTAAATTAAAGATGGCACCGTTTCTGGTGAGATGCCTCTGTTCTCCCTCTAAGATCTGTGCAGAACAGTGTGCTTGTCACGGTGGCAGTGGGAACAGCTGGTGGGACCCTGGAGAAATGGGTTGTTGTTTCCGGTGTCAGGGATGCAGTCACAGGAGCTCCGGTGCATCATGAGTGAACGCCTCTTTTTCTTGCAGGTGAGAAAGGTGTGAGGGTTGAGCTCAAGCCCAATTCAGTCAGCAAAGATGTCTAGCAGGGCCCGAGTCACCTACAGCCTCTCAGTTGCCTTCTGTGGACTCGTGGACACGTGGACAAGATGAACAGAGACACCTGCCTGGTATTTCAGCTGGGAGCCGGGCAACTTGGCCAGGTGTCATCCAACAGAGGGCCCTGTGTGCTGGGACTGTACTGTGGGGTCAGCCCCAGATCTGTGACTGCTCTTGGCTGCTGACCGGAGAGGAGCCGATGTCGGAGGGGAGTAGCTTTTCCGTCTGGACACGAAACGAGGGCCCTTTTGTAGGACTTTCTTCAGTCTTCTATTTTTGCCAGACCTGTCACCTAACTGAGTTCATTTCATCTCTTTTTTATATCAAGTTTGAATTCGGGGAATTTTTGTATTAGGTACAATTTATCAAAACTGAATTAAGAAAAAAAAATTTACAGTATTATTCTCAAAATAACATCAATCTATTTTTGTAAACCTCTTCATGCTATTAAATTTTGTCCTAAAGGCCTCCTACGATGGTTGTCGCCAGTGAATGATGATTCGTTCCTTCTGCCTGAAAGCAAAGGGAGGACGCTGTGTCCCAGCTCACGTTCATGAGGTTTTTCTTGGCCTGTCTCTCAGTGACTCGACCTAACAGTAGATGGTCACCACTGGCACCCAACTCACTCATAGTGATGAGAGGAAACAAGTCGTGGGAAACGGGTTTGTCTCTTCAGTTAATTTTTTAAAGCTAAGTAAACTCAAGCACCTCCTCGGCATCCGGTTCCCAAGACAAAGGGCTTTCTTCTGTGGCGGGCCTAGCCTGTCCACAGCCATGTCCCATGGCTGCAGGTTCCCCTGTGGCTTCTCCTTAGTTTGACTGTGCTTCCTGACCCTTCCAGGTCGGGGCCATGTTCTTGTGGCAGGGCACCTAGTGGCCCCAGGCACATGGATGTGTGTGGTTGTTCCCTTGATCATGGCCATTGGCTCCTTGGACAGCATGAGCTATGTTCATAACCAGTAATGAAGGCCGTGTGCTAGCTTAGAAATCAAAAGAGGTATAAAAGCACACTCTTTGTTTTATAGGTTTTTCTCTTTTTGGAGGACAGAGGGACAACCACACAAGGCTGCCAGACTCCTGTCACCTCTACAGTCCCCTTAGAAAGCCAGAGTTTGCACAGATTGTGGGTGTAACTCCTGTCCCCTTAGGTGTTCTGTCTCTGACCTTGATCTTTGCCAAAATGTGTGTATGCAGAACTATTTCTGTGTATTTCCCTTTACACCAGTCTTAGCACCTGTGTAGTTTGTATCCAGTTAGAAACCTTTTCTATGGAAAGCTCAGTAATTCTTATTAAGAGATTGCTATTGTTCATGTAAAACATGAAAAAAGCCAAGTAAAGCTGAGTATGGATGGGGGCTTACTCAGCACTGTGCTTGCATGAGGGGCTCACGGCAGGAAGTCTCCTTCTGACCCATATCCTCTGACCACACCTCTCCAGCAAGTGCCTCTGTCGCCGGCCAGCTCAAGATTTGGCCGCCTGGCGCCGTATTTCAGACTTGGGAGGAACTGTTTGGCATTGGAGGCAGAGGGTCTGATTGACTGGAGCAGCAGCCTTTTTTAATTCTGGAGACCCTGTAGTCCTCTGTAGACCTTTACTGACGTAAAGGTCCCAGGTTCTGCGGCAGGGCATGGGGTGGGGTATGCTTGCCAGACAAAACTTAAATTATATATCTTTTGGAAAGTGTGTGCTTTCCTGGAGGTCACTGTGAAAATAAAAACAAAACAAAACAAGAAATCAGGAGAGTTATTCCCTTAATGCCCTCTTAAACTCAACGTCATGTTAGTGGCACTAAGCAGGATTCTACTTAAAACCATGTGTGGCCTGTACGTGTGAATCCTGGTTAAAGAGAAAGCTTTACGACACTGTTTCTATTCAGCACGTTAACCAGCCGTGCATGTCAGGCAGGGCACGTCAGGATTCGCATAGAGACTCGTGTGGTCTGGAAGTGGTGTGAAAATGAAAGCTCTCAACGTTGCTTGTAAAGTTAATCTAATTAAAAAGATGTATAAATGTTCTTGGGAAAAAAAAAAACCTAACTGTTGTCACCTCCAGCTGTGGTGTGTTTCCCAGCCCGTTACTGTGGGCTTTTCTCTGAGAGCCCGTTGGTCAGTTACTCAGTGTCGTCCATGTCGGGACTGGTCCACACATGCAGAAGTTCCCTTCTGTGAATGACAGAACTAGCAGCCCGGGGATGCTGCAAGTGCAGAGACACAGTGGTTGGTAGCCGTGCCCGCGTTCTCAGTGCTGGCATTCCTCCTTTCTCTGTAAGCTTTCATGTTGCTTTAAGCCCCAAAGCTATCGTGTGCTGAGAAAGAGGGGTTTGGTACACACACCTGCAGGGCCTTGGTTTGCGGCTCCACACACTTCGTCATTTGATTTGCAGAGTTTCAGGCGGAGTAATAGGACTACTGTAGCTCTAAGAATCTAGTGTGGTGGGTATGGTGACACATGCCTTTAATCTTGGCGCTTGAGAGGCAAAGGCAGGAAGATTGCTGTCAGGCTGGTAAGACCCTGTCTCCAAAAGCCCAACCATCTGAGTGTGGTGTTGAATGTTGCATGTTCTCAGGGCGTTTGGGAAACGGTACTGAAACAGGCAGTGAAGTGGGTTGGAGGATGAGTCTAAGCATGGCCATGAAGTAAAACATAGTAAAACAAGTAAAACATTAAAGGCGCACTCCTTTAATCCCAGCACTTAGGAGGCAGAGGCAGGCGGATTTCTGAGTTCGAGGCCAGCCTGATCTACAGAGTGAGTTCCAGGACAGCCAAGGCTACACAGAGAAACCCTGTCTCGAAGAAACCAAAAAAAAAAAAAAAAAAAGAATTAACACTCTTTAGTTTGGGTGCAACCTTCTGAGCCTTTTGTTTAGTTTTGGGACAGGGTCTTGCTTTTGCCCAGGCTGACCTCAGACAGCAGTCCTGCTCAGCCTCCGTGGTACCCTAACACCCTGCTTTCAGTTTTTAATCTTCTGAGTGTGTTCACTTCCTTCTGGGTCGTCTGGCTAGACACCTGAGCCCGCCTGGGCTGGTGACCCTTTCTGCCCACCTGGCTCCCTGGACCCATCTACTCAGTGTTGGTTTTCCTGTTCCCTAACTCCTGGTGCCCAAGTTATGAGGGAAATAATCTCAATGTTGGCAACTCAGCCCCAAACAGGAACCCACACTGGAAAACACTGCCTTAGATTTTGAGGTATCTATCATTCTGATATGCCTCTTGGGAAGTCCTACCACTGGTTCTCTACACGGAGTCTTTCAGAGACTCTGGAATATTCTCATCCCTGGGTTCTATTAATCTCACAGCTTGCTTGCCTTCGCTTCTGGCTTTTCTGTGCCCTGGTGAAATCACACCCCACTGCCTGGGGCATTCTCTGCTCTATTCAGATCTTTCCTGTTGCACAATGGTGACAGGGGAACACATGAATTTAATTCTGGACATATTCTTTTCTGGGAAGGAATTTCATTTCACCTATGAAAGTGAGTGCTGGAGGCAGCCAATCAGCTAGAAGCCCCACTGCGTTTGCAAGGCAAGGAAAATGAAGCCTTTCCAAAGGAAAAAAGGAAACTTGAGACTTGGTCTTAACTGTACAGCATGAGAAAATCTAAATGCACTCAAACAAGCATTTTCTTGGGTAAAACTTAACTATGTCCTGCACTGTGGCACACTTCTGTAGTTACAGCTACAAGGAAGACTGAAGCCCAACTTGGGAGCTGAAGACAACTGGATTAGCATGGTGGGATCCCAGTCTGAGAACCAAATGACCAAACAGGAAAGGCAAGCAGGTGGAAATAGTCAACCCTTCAGGGAAAAGACTGAAGAGTTATCTCAAGTGAAAGCCAAGCACAAAAGGCCACTGAGATGACAGGTGACACCTCCAAGTCTGACCCTGAACCCATGTGGCAGGAGAGAACTGACTCCTGCAAGTTATCCTCTGGCTAAACAAGCTTTGTCAGGAGCAAGTTCCCAACCCTCAGAAACTGTATTTAAAAAAAAAAAAAAAAGCTACCAGGAAGGATGGAAACACAGTGAGGTAAAAATGTAGCCTTAGGATCAACTTGCCCAGAAGGGTTAGAAAGCAAGCAGAGCACACACATCTGTGCTCCGGGCTTAGCGGCGCTGTATCCAAGCAGTAGTGATGGAGATGGCTTCTCTAGTGTGTGGAGAAACCACCCTCCACCTTCCAGTTCTGGTCCCCTGGAGCAGCTATGGAAACACTCAGCTCACAACTAGTCATTGTGCATCCAGGTTATTTTATAAAGGAAGTGGTGTTGGTTATGATTTTTTTTTTTTGAGGTAGGGGATCACTGAGGCCAGCCTGTATGATCCTGCCTCACTGGGTGCTGGGATTACATTCTTGGCCTTATGTTTGTGTATATATGTAAGCATACAATGACTTAAGTTTTTGAGACAGGGTCACACTGGGTGATCGGGAATTTAGAAACCCATCTATCTGCCTCTGAGTACTGGGGATTAAACATCTATATCACTGTACCCAGTTATTCACAAATTATTTTAATACAGTACTCAGAAACCTATCTTAAATCTTTAACAAGGAGATAGCTGACTCTGAGCAAACACATAAACAGTGTAAAAGAGAGATAAAAGAGAGATGGATGAGTAGGATCAGTAGAGACTAAGGGTTGGAACTAAGTTTCCAAAGCTTCAAGTAGGCAGCTTTACAAAGTTCACGTAAACATCCTAGGCTGACTGCCTATAGCAGGGAGTTGGTGTTGCTACCCGGGGATTGAGAAACAGCATAGCAAATGTGTGACCTCATTCCTGTGCCCTACATCCTGCTTAACTCTGAGATGACATCGGGAGCCTCTGGTGTCTGCTCTATAGAGTGCACCACACAGGAGCACATACTTGTAGGCAGCTTCCCAGTTTATCTTCCCTTTTACTAACCACGGCCATCTTCTTTAGTCTCTGGAGATCATGAGCCCACACTAAGTGTGGTCTAATATTCTGTATCAAGGTAAGGGGAGGAAAGGCCCTCAGTTCTACTAAACACGATGAGACCACCACAGCTGTCGGGCAGCCCACCTCGTTATCTTAAGAGGTCTAGGCAGTGTAGTTCAGTGGCAGGGCACTTAACCTGCTCATGAGTGTTGGGGTTACTTTCTTGGCCTTATGTTTGCATGTGTCTGTAAGAATACAAATGTGAATTTGTGAACTTAGCTTATGAGGAGCCAGAGACCATCCTCAGCACCACAAAAATCAAGCCAGAAAAACACATCAACCACTTTACATCAAAACATTGTTTATTTTTAAAATCTAAAGCTTTGAAAAAATACAATCTTAGAGCTTTAGAACAAAACAGAATGAGGTTTTAGTGTTTTCATTTACCTCAGAGGTCCCAGTTAGGATATGTGCTCAGCTGGCCAAAGCCAAACAAAGGTTTCTCATGTTGCTCTTAGCCGGCGTGGAACTGGGATGTAAGCACAAGTTCTATAGATTCAGGACCTACGGCTGTGGCCCTACAGTGTGGAGCTCCAACAGCTTTAGCTCCACTGTGAGGTTAGAAATTGCTTCCAAAGGGAGAAGACAAACAAAAATCCACATTTCCCCGGTAAAATGACAGATAAAAGGATAACTATTCCTAGGGGCAAATCTCTAACAAGGACGGGCTCATTGCATTCCCTCTTCCCAGCATTTGTACCACGCTCAGAAGCTGGTGTGACCGAGACTGCACCTAGATATTTTGCACACCCAGCTTGTCCTCTCTCTGTCACTGCATAGGTGGTTAGCAGACAGAGCAGGTGCAGTTCTACCCTCAGCCTGGCTAGGCCTGTCTACACTCTCCTCCCTCCTGCCGTCGGCTCGGATCTCACATTCCATCCAGCTCAACATCTTGTGTTTCCACAGAATGTGCCCAGTTCTCTCCCTCATGAGGCCCTTTCCCTTCCTTAACAAGCTAACTCAACTCACTAAGAAAGTCCTGACCCAGCACATCATAAGGCACTAATAGTAATCTGCATGTTTCCCTCACTGAAGATGTAGCTCCTGAAAGGCATGAAATACAACCACCTACTTTACTTCATAGCCCTAGAACTTTATGCAGTTTGGCACAAAAATATTTAATTGTCTATAACCTGTTAACTTGGTGAAAATGTCATATATCCAAACAAAAAACTATAAACATTAAATACTATTTAACTCCATGTTTTAAGAAATGTAAGAACTTGTTATCCAATCTGACAGGCTAAAGATCCTGTCAGGAATGCTGAGAGGCCAGCAGTGGCACACTGCTGGGAGGAGAAAGCTGACCACAGACACCCTGTGACAGTCTCACTCCCGAGTGGGTGTTGTCAGCATCACCTAGCCCTGCACTGGGACACTTCCAATGGTTCAGTAATACTGGGGTGAAGGGGAAAACTTCTAGTTATCTTTAAATTCTACAGAAGAATGAAAATAAGCCTGCACAGTAACAAAGACACTACCTACTCACTCTCTGGTAACAAACTGTGACCTTTGGGGATGCAGACGGTAGGCTCTGTGAAGGGACAACTACAGCAGGGCTCTCCCAGCCTCCCTGGGGGAGGTAATGGAGGAAGTTATACAGGGGAACACCAGACAAACCAGGTTCACCCCAACGCTCACAAGACTGTGCACCTTGTAACAAAGTCAGCAAGGTGGAGGGACAGACATGAGACAAAACAAACTGAGCCACATGTCTGTGTCCCTCTGCCTGAACTCTGCTCACACTTAGAGTTCACAATGCTGCCCAAGCAGCTTCTGCTCCCCAGGGAATACGGCAGCGTTGTGAGATGTTATACAGCAGTTACGTCTTAGCACCAAGTTTAACCATTCACTTAAGTCCCCATCAGATCTGGCCTGCGAACCGAGGAACTACCTTAACATCCAGAACAACCGTAGGGTACATTCGTTATCCACTTTACTCTCAATCCTGCAACCATCAGTTAAAAAATAAAGATGGGACAGAGAAAGAAAAAAGAAAAAAAAAAAAAAAAAAAAAAAAACAACCAAACAAAAAACTTTTTGAGACATGGTCTCACCATAGCCCACATTGGAGCTTAAGCCCAGGCAGCTTTCAAACCCCACAGCCATCTTCCTGCCTCAGCCTCCCACGTATTGGTATTTTAAACATGAGTTGTCATGAGCTAGAAAAATTCTTTTAAATATATGAGTCTTTAAAATCTGCCGCCACTTTTCAGTAAAAGCAGGACAAATTATATACATAAATATACATATTATATTTAAAATATAAATTACTAAGAATATAGAAGTCTTTAAAATTTGCTACCACCTTTATGTAGAAAGTAAAATCTTTTAAAATATAGAAAGCTTATCCACTGTTAGGATTTTAAAATTAAAGAAAGAACTCTGAGTACTTTTAGGACAACTATTATTTCATACTATCTGAACAGTGTCAGACCTCAAAAAGTTTAACATCAGCTTTGAGACTGGAGCTTAACATTCAAAGTAATCAGCTGCCAGGACTCCTGATCAGACAATCTTGAGAATAAATAACAATAGTAAGTACTCTAAAACCTTCATGAACAAAACAAAACAAACAAACTCAAAAGTACATAAAGCCACACACGAATACCGGACAAATGGAGCCCGTGTCCTGGTAAGGCATGGGTGAGCATGGCACATTGAGACATAGCTCCTGAGACAGGCTTCCTACATTACCCAGGTCACGGGCTGGGATGCTGCTGCTCCTGACTCATCTTCCTGAGCATTTGGTATTACAGGACACCCTTGGATGGAGACGCAGACGTAAACTACAACTGCTCACTGATTGTATGTAAAACATGACACTGCTGGTGCACTAAGTCAGACTGTAACCCACAGGTCCTTCACCAGCCAGGTGACACCACCATGAGACGCAGGCAGTGTGGGACCCACTCCATCTCACACTCTTCGAGATCGCAGGTTGGTCTTGTTGCCTTCCAGGCAGCGGTCCAAGTGCTCATTAATCTGCGACTCCAAAACCACACCCTGACACACGGGACAGTTGACAAGTCTTCGCTGACTGCAGGAACTGCCTGAGCTCCGGGGTGTGCTGGTGGCTGTGGGCCGTGAGCTATTCTGAAGGTCACCACTGCTCTGTGTTTGCTCCTTGATATTATCCAAGGCAGTCCTGTCCTCCAACCTGGGTCGCTTGTTCAGGAATTGGTCTTCAGACCCACTCTCCTCTGGGGATACGGTTGCGGCTGTCCCAGCTGCAGATGTCACGGTTGCTGATGCTGGTGCCGAGACTTTGGAGGCATTTCTCAGGGATGCCCTGGAAGGTGGAACCTTTCTCTGAGAGCCTGCTGAGGCAGAATGCGCAGAATGCTTGGTGCCATCCCCAGTGGTCCCGCTCTTTACTGGGGATCCATTCACATTTCTGAAAGCCTTTTGGTTGGCAACAGAGACTCTGGGGAAGTAGCTGCTCAGGACACTTTGGTGACTAGCAGTGGGAAGAGGGGTAACAAGATGAGGTTTCTTTGGGAGACCATTCTGTTCACATTTCACCTCAAAGTTGGAATTGAGCCTCAGGCCACTCGGTGACTGGTCTTGACTTGAGAGACCTTTGGCTTCATTAACCATGTGTGAGGTGTTCAGCTTCCCAGCTGAAGGACAAGAGCTTGTGTCTCCGAGAACATACCCTTTTCCACTGAATGGGATGAGCGGCTGGGCCTCACCTCTACACAGCTTGTCTGCAAAGGAGACAGACAAGACTTCCTCAACACACTGCCACACAGACAGACACTGAGCTAAGGATGGTCATCAACAATGCAGGATTGTCCTGTTCTAACTGACATCTGTGCAGTAGCCACCTACTGACAAGAAGGCACCCTTCATAGTCAGAGCCCTATACCGAAACAACAGGAAGGATGGAAGAAATCATAGATAAAAGAATCCAACACTAAGCAAGAATGTTCCCAGAACAGTACTGACTCCTCTCATCTGCCGCGCCTCCTCACTGGCTTCCAAGATTCAGTCCCCGGCCTCCTCTGCATTTCACATTAGGAGCTATAGTTTGGCTCCCAAGGCGGACCCCACCAAATAGACAAACTTGCAAGGGGAAGGTCAATTTAAGTAACTGCTGCCTCCTCAGGAACTTCTGAGGAAAAGGAGCAGATCCTAAGGATGACACGGGACAAGTGAAGGCCATATTCCTTTCCCATTCTCCCAAGCTACCTCAGAAGAGGTCACTAGCCTGCCTATTGGCCTGGTGTGGTCACACCCTGGTATTGTTACCTCCCTCTGACACCCATTTGCTTTGGACTCTCCCTCAGATACTGCCAATGGAGACTTCTTCACCTTCCCTCCCTTTCACACAGAACAAAGCACACCTGACTACAGTCACTTTGTGGGTGATGTGTGCTCCTTACACTGAAGGCTTGCAGTGGAGCAGCCCCTTCACTAACCCTCCCCCAGTTTGCTGACATACTGGCCAGGCTCACACCCCTGGGAGACAGGATGGAGAGGTACCTTTATTCTCCACTGCTGATGCTGGCTGCTTGCCTGCTTTTGTCTTTCCTCTGCTTTTCTTTGCATAGTTCTCGGGCTCCTTGATTTTTATGTAAGTGCCTCCACAAGTTTTCTGGTGGTCAGCCCACCAGTAGTCATGAGCGGAGGGTGCCCTGTTGGTGGCACGCTTTACATAGCCGTAGTAGGGCTGTTTGTGCTGGCAGGGTCCGTTGCAGCGCCACCAGTGCCGGCGGTACTCATCCACCTCATCATGGAAAGTGTGGTAGACCTGGGCAGGGAAGTGTCCAGCAGTCAGGACAAGGTAGCCAATCTAAGGAGATATTCTACCCAAGCAGTCTTTTTATTTTGAGATATCCCATTCCTCAGACATTTCTAAAAAGTTCCATTTGGAGACAGCTACTATATTTAGTTTCTTTTCAAAAGTTCACTATACTGGGAGAGAGACATCAGGTAATGTAAAACTCTCTACTGTGTAAAGAGAGGGGCATATAAAACAGGATTCTGGTGGGGGGAAAACCAGAAAACACCTCCATGAACGCAAATGTTGCAAACAGTGAACAACATAACTAAAAGCTAAACACGAAGAGATTTACCACAGCACCTTAATAAGCTGCCAACGGGGAGAAAGAGCAGAGACCATGGGGCTGGAGAGAGGGTTCAGCAGTTCAGAGCTCTGGCTCCTCTTCCAGAGGACCCTGGGTTCAATTTCCAGCACCCACAATACAGCTCACAACTGTCTGTAAGTCCCATAGGGACACATGCAAGCAAAGCATCAGTGCACGTAAAGAATAAAACTAAGTCAAAAGGGAAATGTTAGAAAGCACACACAGTTCCTTAAGTTCCTAGAAATGATAAAAACTGCTAACGGGCTGAGCCAACAACCAGACCCTTCCTAAGGAAGCACACAAAAACCCCACAATTAACAACATTTCGTTAGTGCTCAGGGTGCTAAGACACTGCACATCCTTACTGTCAAGACCTCAAAAAGCAGGCACTGCTGTTACATCATTGCAGAGCAACAGGTATTTCCAGAGTTCACTGGTACAAGCAGGAACCCTAGTGTAGGGACAGCACACCTTAGCCCTGGCTGAGAGTCCTCCTCCAACACTGTCCCTGTCAGGACAATGAGGGGCTGTCACAGATGTGGAAGAATTTAGGATGGGCTGGAGCTACTGTTGAAGGTCCAGAAAAGTATAATGCACGCCTGAAACAATGGCCTGCAGCTGCTGGGAGCCTTAGCGGAGAGGCCTGCTGGCTCCTTGGCCATCCTACCCCTAGAGCCTTGACGGTAGGGCTCTTGCTCAAGGCTGAATGAAAATCTGTTTTACCTAGTTCACTTTTACTGAATGAATGGCTACTGGGTTTGGTGGCACATACCCATAATTTCACCACTCAGGAGGCTGAGTTAGAAATGTGAGTTTGAAGCCAGACTGGTCTACACAGAAGACCCTGATCTTTCCTGCTCCCCAAACCTGTGTGGCTCAATATACCGTTATGTTGGCTCCTGTCAGTCGGTTGATTCGATGCATATGTTTACAGAACTCTGGGCCATGTCCTTCCCGGTCTTTATCATTATTAGTGACAAATAAGTAGGCATGTATCATTTCGTGCAAAAGAGTCTGAAACAGAAAACCAGTGTATTAATTTTCTAGGGCAAGTCTGAAGATAACACAAATTCTCTTTCTTAACCAGCAGTCTTTTTTTGAGACAGGGTTTCTCTGTGTAGCCCTGGCTGTCCTGGAGCTCACTTTGTAGACCAGGCTGGCCTCCAACTCAGAAATCCACCTGCCTCTGCCTCCCAAGTGCTGGGATTAAAGGCGTGTGCCAGCACCGCCCGGCTTAACCAGCAGTCTTCGCCTTCTGCAGACCCAAGTACAAACCTTTATGTATAATATTCCAAGCTCCGCAGAACCCAGTAAACAATCCTCTTCACGGAATTAACATTGCTCAAGAAGGCCCATTTAACTACCAACCCAAACCCAAAAGGTCAGTCAATCCAACCACACAAAAGCTTTACAAATCCTCATAGAGTCAAAACTCTACAGACTCAAGATGCCAACACGGAAAGAGCAAACAGCCCAGGTCTCAACGGCCACCGGGCATGATGCGTGCCATGTGATCCCAGATCTCAAGGTTGAGGCAGAAGGCTCAGGAGTTTGAGATTAGCTTGGCTACATCGGACTCTGCCTCCCTCATCATCAACCCCCCCTAAAAATATCTGGGTACTCTCATGCTAGCTCACTGGGGAGGGTGAAGCCAAGAGAAGCATTAAGACTAGGACCAACCTAAGGAACAGAAACTCTGTCTCTCAAAATCAACAAACTATTCTGGCCAGGAATGGTGGTGCACAGTTGTAAATCCTTGGGCTGAGGCAGGAGGATCTTGTGGTTGAAGCCAGTGTGGGCTACTATCAAGAACCCATCTTTAATAAATAAATAAATTCTGCAAATGAATGAGTTGAGAACCAAGCTTATGCAAAGAATACCTCTACAAGGTCCTTTCTCGGTCTCAGTTTTAACAGGGGTTCACTGAGACGAATGGAGCACATGCCTCCTCTCCCTTCATAGGTGCAGATCCCAGCACACCTGGAAAAGAGTCACAACATTAGAGTAGGTTCAGCAAATATACAGAGGAGACAGAACAAAAAGAAAAAGAAAAAAAACTGAACCCTCGTCTGGCATGATGATGCAGGCCTTGAATCTCAGCACGTGGGAGGCAGGTGCAGGAGGGTCTCTACAGAGTTCTAGGACAGTCACAGATACGTAGTGAGGCCCTGTCTCAAGAAAAAAAAGAAAAAGAAGAAAAAGAAAAGAAAAAAGAAAAAGGGGTAACAAATCCTTATCAGTTCTTGGGCAGTTCACAAGGAAAAAGTCCCTGATGGAGGATGGCTTTCCTGAGTGGGACACTTGGCTGCAGACAGTTAACACTTGCTCACCCTCAACCACTGTTACCCCGTCTGCTGCGCACAGGCATACACTGGCACTTCTCCCAAAAGGGTCATAGGGCTGGTCTTAGCCTGCTTTACCTCAGAGGCTGCTACGTGACGGAGTATGTGCAGGGCGGATTACTATCTCTTAGGATCTCTCAAACTCAGTGGGTAGATAAGGGGCCCTGCTGATAGATCACTGAGAGCCAGTTGGGCCCGGGCCTGGGGTGTGGACACGTCTCCCGGTGACCTCTCCCCTGCACCGCGAGGCGCGGGGACACCAACGACAACTCAGCCGCCTCGCCCTTCCCTACGTTCCGAGCCGTTCGCGGGCGCACTCACAGTGTCATGCGCACACTCCACTTCACCTCCACCGCCTCCAGCTGACCCCAGAAAAAGCGATCGTTAAACTGCAGGAAGAGCGCCTGCAGGTCCGGGGTGGGGTCCACCAGCTCCCAGGACGCGTCCACCAACGACACGGGCTCCCGCGCCGCCGCGCGCCGCGCCACCTGCACGTCCCACTCCTCCTGCAGCCGCAGCGCGACCACCAGATCCTCGTCCATCCCGCTACTCCCACCTCAGCCGCTCCCAAGACGCCGGTCGGGCTCGTGCGGACCACGGATCTCGCGAGACGTCCCGGCCCCGCTGTCAGGGCGCGCGGGCTCGTCTCGAACGCCTAACCGAAGGTGGCTCGGAGATGGCCCGCGGGCACAGGCTTAGGAACGCTGGGCTCGGGCTTGGGACGGCTTCAGGAAGCCAGTTGTCTCCTGACGGCTGCTGAGGTCCAGCGCCTCACCTCAAGTCTGGTCCGTGCCCGACCCTCCTCTGACTTCCGTACTGGCTCGTTCGCGCACGCGCTTTGAGACGCTGCCGTTTTCGCGCAGGCGCGTCGTCAGCACTCCGCCCCCGGCGCAGGCGCAGTGTGAGAGTCTTGACTCTGGCACAGGCGCAATGCAGCGCTCAGCCCCGGCGCAGGCGTTTGGGTGTTGCTCCCACCCCGCTTCCTGGGCCGCCTTCTCCACCGGGCTCGGGTGGGGCTCGGAGGCGGCGAGTGACAGCCACTGCGGGCCGCGGGAGCAGAGCGGGTGGCAGCCATGTCGGACAGCGGGGCGAGCCGCTTGCGGAGGCAGCTGGAGTCGGGAGGCTTCGAGGCGCGGCTGTACGTGAAGCAACTGTCGCAGCAGTCGGACGGCGACCGCGACCTGCAGGAGCACCGGCAGCGGGTGCAGGCGCTGGCGGAGGAGACGGCGCAGAACCTGAAGCGCAACGTCTACCAGAACTACCGGCAGTTCATCGAGACGGCGCGCGAGATCTCCTACCTGGAGAGCGAGATGTACCAGCTGAGCCACCTGCTGACGGAGCAGAAGAGCAGTCTGGAGAGCATCCCGCTGGCACTGCTGCCCGCCGCCGCCGCTGGCGCCTCCGCGGGTGAGGACACGGCGGGCGCGGGGCCGCGGGAGCGCGGGGCGGCCCAGGCGGGCTTCCTGCCCGGGCCGGCAGGTGTCCCTCGCGAGGGTCCCGGGACGGGCGAGGAGGGCAAGCAGCGAACGCTCACCACGCTGCTGGAGAAGGTGGAGGGCTGCAGGGACCTGTTGGAGACGCCAGGTCAGTACCTGGTGTACAACGGGGACCTGGTGGAATACGAGGCGGACCACATGGCCCAGCTGCAGCGCGTACACGGCTTCCTCATGAACGACTGTCTGCTGGTGGCCACCTGGCTGCCCCAACGCCGAGGCATGTACCGCTACAACGCGCTCTACCCGCTGGACCGCCTGGCGGTGGTCAACGTCAAAGACAATCCTCCCATGAAAGACATGTTCAAGCTGCTCATGTTCCCGGAGAGCCGAATCTTCCAGGCGGAAAATGCCAAGATTAAACGCGAGTGGCTGGAAGTGCTGGAAGAAACGAAGAGGGCGCTCAGCGACAAGAGGAGGCGGGAGCAGGAGGAGGCAGCAGCCCCGCGTGCGCCACCACCGGTCACTTCCAAGGGCAGCAACCCGTTTGAGGACGAGGATGACGAAGAACTGGCCACCCCTGAGGCAGAGGAGGAAAAGGTTGACCTTTCCATGGAGTGGATCCAGGAGTTGCCCGAAGACCTGGATGTTTGTATTGCACAGAGGGACTTTGAGGGTGCCGTGGACTTGCTGGATAAATTAAATCACTACCTGGAAGATAAGCCCAGCCCACCTCCTGTGAAAGAACTGAGGGCCAAAGTGGATGAACGAGTGCGACAGCTCACCGAGGTGCTTGTGTTTGAGCTCTCCCCGGATCGCTCTCTGAGAGGTGGCCCGAAGGCTACTCGAAGGGCAGTGTCTCAGCTGATCCGGCTGGGCCAGTGCACGAAGGCTTGCGAGCTGTTTCTGAGGAACAGGGCAGCAGCCGTGCACACCGCCATCCGCCAGCTTCGAATTGAGGGTGCCACTCTGCTCTACATCCACAAGCTGTGCCACGTCTTCTTTACCAGCCTCCTAGAGACTGCAAGGGAGTTTGAGACAGACTTTGCAGGCACGGACAGTGGCTGCTACTCTGCCTTTGTGGTCTGGGCAAGGTCTGCAATGGGCATGTTCGTGGATGCCTTCAGCAAGCAGGTCTTTGACAGCAAGGAGAGCCTGTCCACGGCTGCTGAGTGTGTGAAGGTAGCCAAGGAGCACTGCCAGCAGCTGGGAGAGATCGGGCTGGATCTCACCTTCATCATCCATGCCTTGTTGGTGAAGGACATCCAGGGGGCCTTGCACAGCTACAAGGAGATTATCATTGAAGCCACCAAGCACCGAAACTCGGAGGAGATGTGGCGTCGGATGAACCTGATGACTCCCGAGGCCCTGGGCAAGCTCAAGGAGGAGATGAGAAGTTGCGGGGTCAGTAACTTTGAGCAGTACACGGGAGATGACTGCTGGGTGAACCTGAGCTACACAGTGGTAGCCTTCACCAAGCAGACTATGGGCTTCCTGGAGGAGGCCTTGAAACTGTACTTCCCAGAGCTACACATGGTGCTCCTGGAGAGTCTGGTGGAAGTCATACTGGTTGCTGTGCAGCATGTGGACTACAGCCTGCGGTGTGAGCAGGACCCAGAGAAGAAGGCCTTCATCAGACAGAATGCATCCTTTCTTTATGAAACCGTCCTCCCAGTGGTGGAGAGGAGGTTTGAGGAAGGCGTGGGGAAGCCTGCCAAGCAGCTGCAGGACCTTCGGAATGCATCTAGACTGCTGCGGGTGAATCCTGAGAGCACCACTTCTGTGGTCTGAGGCTCTGGTTCGCTGTGTGGGTGCGTGCGTGTGCGCGTGTCTGGGTGTGTGTGTACATGTACTGCAGATGTGTTATTTGTATTTACATTACATAATGTCAACACATTCCTCAGAGACAAACAGCATATAAAAGTGTCCTCTTAAAAATGCAGCCAAAAGAAGAAAGATAATGTGTTAAGCGCCTCCCTCCCTTCAGTATTGGGATTGTTAGAGCACAGACCATGTTTTGTTTTTTGTTTCTTTTAAGGAGTGTGTGGTCACACCAGAGCATTTCAGGTTCCTCTTTAACTTGAAGCACATCCAGGAGCACTGCACTTCTGTGCTGCCTAGAAAAATATGTGAATCCATGGGGTTTAAGTGTGTTGTGAAGCATTCCAGTTCAACAACATGGCTTCTTAATGGTCAGTGCTGTGGAACACACCTATGTCATGTACTCCTGAATCAAATCAACTTGGAAAGAAATGAGCTTGGAAAATTGGTTTGGGATAAATTTGAATAAATGGGCCCCAGATTCTTAAGTGTTTGTAGCATGTGGAAGGAAGTCTTCATAAAACTTTGCAGGCATCCAATAGTCACTGAAAGGTAGCATGTTCCATGGCTAATTCGATTCATCTTTGGGGGGGGGGGGAATCACAAGGACTACATTAAATTTTTAACATATTCCAGAACTGAATGGATTTGCTGCTGCAAGTGAAGTGAAGTGAGTCTTGCTGAAAAGTCACACCAAGGATCCTAACAGTAGGCAGGTGAGTGACTCTAGGCCCTGCAGACACTTCACCACCAGTCTGGGTTTGAAGCCACCGAGATTCTGGCAAATGCAAAACTCCCTATTTGAGTAATTACTTAGAGTTCAGAGTGTCCATAGATTAGGAGTTAAAAAAAAAGAATGCAGTGTCACTCCTTAAGAATGCCAGAGATTTGGTTTTGGTTGTTTTGCTTTCTTGAGATAGGTTTCAGCCCAGACTGGTTTTGAGCTGGCTTTGTAGCCAAGGATGACCTTGAATTTCTAATCCTCCTGACTCCACTTCCACTTCTACTGCCTTGGAGGAAAAATCCTGACTTTGCTCATACTAGGCAAACACCCTGTCCACTGCTATCCCTGCTGCCCTGATAGGGTTTTGTAACTTAGTAACTGAGTGGAGATGGACACACCTCAAGCACAGGGAAAGGACCTTCTGCTAAATGCTGTGCTGCATTTTAAAAAATGAGCCTAGCATGCTGGTGCACTTTTAATCAGAGCACTGGGAGGCAGAGGCAAGTGGATCTCTGAGTTCAAGGCCAGCCTGATCAACAAAGTGAATTCCAGGACAGCCAGGGCTCTGTAGAGACCCTGCCTTAAAAACAACTTTTAAGAGAATTCCAGATTGTAATACTTATTTCAGGTTGTCCAGGAAAGAGAAAGGCAGGTAGGGGACCCCTAAGATTTCTAAACTGAGCTATGCTCTGATTATCTCAATGTTCTGTTAGGATGTACTTGCTGAGACCCTTTTTCCCACTAGCTGGTAGCTGTGGTTTTTCTCCATGACACGTTTTTATGTCCATTGGTTCTAAAGGTTATTTCTTGTCTGAATAAAAAAGGTAGAGGTAAGCCATAAAATGATGTAGAACCCTAACCGGCCTCTGCAGTGATTCACAGTTCAAGTCCTCAGCTTCATTAGCTCACGCCAGGCCAGCAGTTTCTCTCTTTCTCTCTTTTGTAGCTCTCCATACATAGAAAGATCGCTGAGATCACCATTACAGACTTTCACTTTTTCCATGTTAGGGTTTGTTGTTTTAAATGACAGGGTCTATGAAGACCAAGCTGGCCTTGAACTCATAGAGATCCTCCTGCCTCTGCCTCCTGAGTACTGGGATTAAAGTTGTGCTCCATTCATTATGCTTGCTAAGTTAGAATTTTCTACATGACCATAACTAGATGTCCTAGCCAAACAAATATACTAATTTCTCTTAAGATCACTGGAAACTTGAATTTCATAGAATTGTGTGGTTGTGATGATTATTTGGTGCCACTTGGAGTTTAATAAGTGAAACATGCTGTGTGGAGAACTCTTACGGCATAGCTGTAAGAATGCTGACGTGTCCCCCCTATAATAAATGGCTGTGACTTTATAGAAATGGAAGTGGAGAACTTTATTCTAAGAATGGGCTAATGTGTTCCTCTGTGTAGCTGAGGCAATGCAGTCTGCGGAATCTGTGCAGGAGGTGGCTGGGTCCCCCCTGGATGCCAGATCCTTGGTAGTCACTGTCCTCGTAAGATCCAGTCAGCGCTCCTCTGATTCCCATGCTTCAGACTCTAACCGAAGCATAAAACTTGAAGGATTGTCCAGCACTGGTAGTTCTATGCATGCTGACATGCTATGACAACATTAATCACCTTTTGTTTGCTTTAAAACTAACTGCATAGACCAGGAATCACAGACTGGGTTAATTTTGGTTAGAGTATTGAGCCTCTGATGAGAGCCTCCTGTCACTTAAGTGCTCAGAGCCGTTTCTGTTCAAGATATTACCGTGATTGCCATCACATTCGCCTTGCACCTGGCTAAGACGCTGGGGCTTGCTGTAGATGAAAGCATTGCTGTACACTGCACTTTGATAGACAGTGAGAGACAACCTTTAAACTAATAAGCATTCTCACACTGGATAGAATTGATTGCTGTTATAACATTTTATGTTTATTATTTGTTTACTTATTTTGAGACAGGGTCTCACTCTAGTCCTGGCTAGCTGAGAATTCTCTATGTAGACCAGGCTGGCCTTGGACCTGCCTCCATTTAAAGGCTCATACTCTGCTCTTTTATCATTTTTTTCCAAGAGAGGGTTTCTCTGTGTAGCCTTCGCTGTCCTGGAACTTGCTCTGTAGATCAGGCTGACCTCAGAGCTCCAGCTGTCTCTGCCTCCTGAGCACTGGGATTATAGAGCAGATACCTCCACCCCCGGCTTCTCTAGTTATCTTTATGTTCTTATGTTCCTCTTTTATTTATGTGGGGTGGAGAGAGACCTATAACATGATTTTAAGTAGTTTGCATAGTGTCAGAATTGTGAAGAAATGATGTTTTGAGGATGCTGGGGATGAAACCCAGGGCCTTGCAAGTACTTGAAGCAACCATTGAGGCCCCAGAAAACCCAAGATTTTTAGGATTCCTTGAGTGGGAAACTTCAGATATACAAGGTGAGAATCTTAAAAGCTGAGTTTTATGCTACCTGCAGATCATGGACTGAGGCAAGCATCACACCACTGGGTGGAAAATAAGCTGCTGTACAGTTAAAGGACCAAACGCTGGGCTTCATTCACGTTGCCTACCAGTCTTTCAATGTTTAAAAATAGGACAAAGTTAACAAAAACAGCTGTGTGCAGCAGAAACACCCACACAGTGTACTTTCAAATGTGGCAGCTTCTCGTAGAACTACTGGCAGATATGGATGTGAAAAGGAAGGGAAGTATGCTGTATGGGCAGATGTGAGAAGACTCCATGTCTGGAAGAGACCTTTGGGAAGGGACTGCAGAGCTCGGTGTAGACTGCAGGTATAAGAGGAAGCAGCAGCAATCTGTGCCAGGCGACCCTGGCAAGCTGTATGTGCACCCTCCCCCAGAATTCATACAATTGTTTTCTTGCTTCATTCACTCAAGTATTTCAAATCATCTTTTCTGTAGCTGTACTTCCCTGGGGTTTTCCTGAGATGGAATAGTCTTCATAGTTAATAAATCATAACTTTCATTCTGGTAACTGTGTTAGCTTTTTATATATTTGTAATATTTGTATTAATATTTAAAAAGTATTCCCAGCTGGGTGTAATGACACACATTTTTAATTCCAGAATTGAAGAGGCAGAAGCAAGGGGATCTCTAGGTAGCCAGGGTTACCCGATGGGACCCTTTCTGAAAAAAAGAGCCAGGCCTCTTGGTACACCCTTTTATCCCTAGTACTTGGGAGGCAGAGGCAGACAGATCTGAGTTTGAGGCTAGCCTTGATACATAATGAATTCCAGGACAGCGGACTACATAGAGGCTGTCACCAAAAAAACAAAGGAGGAAGATGATTAGGATACCAGGGACAAGTAGCTGGGTCTTTAAGAACACTGGCTGCTCTTAAGGATGGGTTCAGTTCCCAGTACCCAGAATCATTAGTCCACCTTCAGCAAATGACACCTTCTGACCTTGGGCACTGCACACACATGTATTATGTAAAAAAAAATCTTTCTGAAAACTTCCAGGAAAAGTTATACATATGGATAGATTGTGTGTGTGTGTGTGTGTGTGTGTGTGTGTGTGTGTGTGTGTAATAGATACCTTTCCTTATTTATCTTGTTTATGGAAATACATGTATAAAATTCCTGTCTAGGTACTGCTGTGCCAAACTGCCCCCCTTTTGTTGTGATGTACATTAACCTATGTACTGTGAGCTGCAGCTGTCTCCAAGGGTAGTGCTTCTCCTGGCCTTCTAGTTCCTCCTTCAGTCCTCTGGCCACAGACTCGACTTTGGCAGAAGAAATAGCCTTGTGGATCCAGGTCCCTCTTGTCACTGTTTTGATGCAAGAACCATGATGCCAGATGTCCATGGTTCACTTCTTATACTCAGCCTTGGCACAGGAGCAGTTAACTTGGTGTGCTGGCTGATTTCAACTTTACTCACCATTTTCCTAGAGGTGCCAGAGTAGATCCTGTAGCTACCGGAGAATGTCTTCTTGGTGCATTTGCTGTGACACAGACCTAATCCCATAGAACCAAACTATCCTTTTTTTTTTTTTTTAAAGATTTTTTTGTGTATGTGAGTACTCTGTCACTGTCTTCAGACAAACCAGAAGAGGGCATCAAGATCTCTTTACCGATGATTGTGAGCCACCATGTGGTTGCTGGGAATTGAACTCAGGACCTCTAGAAGAGCAGATGGTGCTTTTAACCACTGAGCCATCTCTCCAGCCCCTAAACTATCCTTTCTTCATCTAGATAAACACTGCCAAAGCTGACCACCAGGAAGGCTGTGGATTGGCCAACAATACAGGAGACTCTCTATTTCTGTTACTCCTCATAACTGCTCACTCTGTGGTAAATGTAGACTTATCATGCAGTAAGATTTAAAACCACCAGGTTTTTTAGGCGGAGAGCCTGTGTAGCCTGGAACCTGCATAGAAGCCTATATAGATCAGGCTGGTCTTGAGCTGCAGGACCCCAGTGCTGCTGCCTCACGTGTAGAGATGTGTCACCACACCAGGTTTCCTCACTCAGTTATGTGAACATGTGTCTTGGTGGTGAAAAGCAGGTGCTGGAGCCCTGGAACTGGAGTCCCAGGTGTTCTACCGAATGTAGGTGGCAGGATATGAACTCAGGTCCAGTGGAAGAGCAGCAAGTACCCTTACCTTTGATGCATCTCTCCAGCTCCAGGTTTATATACACTTTCAATACTTTTGTGAGCAAGAGATGAGGTTTCACACAGTACTGGCCTAGCATGCACAAAGCCCCTGATCAATCCCCAACAGAATAAAAACTGCATGACAATGCATACCTGTAATCTCAGCACTGGGTTAGGCAGGAGGAGCCGAGGCTCATTCATCCTCAGCTACCTGGTGAGTTCAAGGCCAACACCTTACAGGTGACAGGCCAGCTCAGGCCAGCAGCATGGGCGTGTTGACATGTGGTAGGTAACTACAGCAGATAGAGCTTCGACCTGCCCACCACCGTTCACAGCCAGGATCACTGCTAAATGTCACTGCTTATTTCAACATGTAAGAATCCCCTTTAGCTTCCCAGAGCAGCAGACAGACAGAGGACCTGCCTGTCACTTGTGGCCTAGTGCAGTGGCTGCCCTAGGCCCTGGGAATAGATGCATGCATGACCTGGGGAATTTGGAGACAGAACCACACAGGATGTTTCTGTGACTTTGCTTGGTTCTTAGACTCAAATGCCTGTCCCTGATGACTGAACTGCACCCTAGATTAATATACTGATGAGGGTGAGCCCCTCAGAATGAGATTAATGATTATTTTGGAGTTTTGTTGGAAATACAGGATGTATTGAAAAGATCAGGAAGGATGAGCGCCTGTCCACCTTCTGTGGACAGAGGTCCTAAGTGCCCATCTAAATTTAAGGTGAACCTTCTGTGAAACATCATTCTGTCTGGTCTTCAGCTTTCACAGCCCAACAAATAAAAGCCTGTGTTGAGGCCACACATTTATGGCTTTTTTTTCTCTGGTGACCCCAAGAAGCCATGTGAGACAATTCTCTCCACACATCCACAGTCCTTTCCTCTATCACCCAGCCCCATCCTATGACAGGCCCAGTGATGCTGGGGTCACAGGTCACTCACAGAGTGACTTTTCTTCCCTCCAAGTACACTCAAGGCACATCTCGTAGGCATCACCTCTTTGTTGCACACACTCTTGTTTAGTTCAATTTGTTAATAAGACCATTGGGTGTAAATTTTAAAATAAACTAGATAATTTATTACACACTTCTGTCAAATTTGCACTTGAGGCAACATAATGAAAGTAAAAAGATATAGGTTGAGTCCCTTATCCAAAATAGTTATGCTGGAAGTGTGTCAGAGTTAAAGCTTTCCTTTGTTTAGTAAGGACAGTTTATTGACAACACTGACAAAGAACAGTGAGCTGGCCTGCTTTTTAGATTTTGGAAAGTCTGCTTATCCAAAACAAAATGTCCTAGAGATCTGAGCTAATCTAGACACGAACTTCCTTTGTTTTATGTACACCCACCACACTGCGTTCTTACTGCACCTATGTTTTGACTGGGACCCTCAGGGAGCACAGCAGAGAACTCTGCGCTCTTGTCATGTTCCCGCTCCCAGCTGCAGGCTGTGGTTGGGAACACTCACTGGGGTCCCGTCTTCAGAGCACAGATAAGTAAGTGGTCAGCGCTGCTGCTGTCCTACGCCTTGTAGGTCGGCCTGAGTGTGGTGTAGGTGTGGGAAACTGAGTGGCAGTGAACAGGGAGGAGCCTGAGCTCTGCTGTCCAAGAATGTTTTCAAGACTGCTTTATTTGACAACACACAGTGACATGAATGCCGGCCGGCAGCCATCGTGGTGGGAAGGTCACACCAGCCAGCAGTCATCGGTGGGAAGGTCACACAGACATTCCCATGCTCTCCTCCTGGCAAAAGCACGGCTCACAGGTCTCAAGGAGACAGAAGTCACATCTTCCTCTCAGTGCCCATCTGTGGCAGAGTAAGTCCTTTGTGACTGTCACTGGAACTGTGTTTTCTACAACTGCTCCATGATTATTATAGTTTTGCCGTGGCTGGTTTTCCTATTGGCTTCTTACATCCTAAGACAGAGACAGCTCATGAGATACTATGGTCTTGAGCATTGTCAGAGCTCCCTATCGGGCTGTGGTCCACCCACTGATCACTTAGCTGGCTCCCGTGGGCTCTATTAGCCTGGACAAAGCCAGGGGCCACCTCTTCTAGATGCTTTTTCTCAGGCTACAGCGTCCAGACAGCCCTTAGCCCCATCATGTACTAGGAAGGTGACATTAAGAATCCACCACAAGTTCTCACCCAGAGGGAGGGGTAAATGTCACCACAGCTGAGTGTGACTGAGACAGGAGGGTTTTGAGTTTTAAGCACACCCCCTCCAATCCCCTTCCTACCCCCCCAGAGCCACAGAGTGAGTGTGGTGAGGGCCTGGCTAGATCAATCTGGGACACAGTGTAAGTAAGATCTTGTCCTAGGAAATGAAAACAAGGCCAGATGTGACAGCACTAGGAGGAGGGAATAGGGCAGAAGAAGGTGGGTGTCTGAGAGTTTTAGACCAGCCAGGGCTACACAGAGACCCTGCATCAAAAAAAAAGAAAAGAAAAAAGGGGTGCTAGAGATAGTGCAGTGGTTGAGAACACCTGTCATACTTGCAGGACTGGGATTTCATTCCCACTACCCACATGACAGCTCTCCAGTTCTAGGGGATCCAATGCCCTCTGCTGGCTTCAGTGGACACTGCACACAGTAGTGTATATAATTACATGCAGGCAAAAATACTCACAGACAAAAAGAAAATCTTTTTATAAACAAACAAACAAACAAACAAAAAAGGAAATAAAATCAAAGACAGAACAGACCCTCCTCAGCCCAGCTAAGCACAAAGGACTGTATGCAGGTTGGGGCCGGGCCTGTGCTGCCAGCTGTGCTGTAAGGACCGCCCACTCTGTCTGCTCCCCGGCTGTGCTATAAGGACCGCCCACTCTGTCTGCTCCCCAGCTGTGCTGTAAGGACCG
>JANHMN010000018.1:48300752-48365468 GCA_030674055.1 Rhabdomys pumilio | reverse complement strand
CTGCTCCCCAGCTGTGCTGTAAGGACCGCCCACTCTGTCTGCTCCCCTGCTGTGCTGTAAGGACCGCCCACTCTGTCTGCTCCGGCTTCCTGCTCTTGCCCTAACCCACCCTTGTTAAATCTCTCCTTCACCATTTCTCTCACCCTCTTCTACCTGCTTTTGTCTTTTCCCTCCTCTCCCCTATGTGTTTTGCTTTTGAAGACAGGGTCTTGCTTTGGCAGGCATGGTACTCATTACGTAGCCTACAGCTGGCTTTGAACTCATGGCAGTCCTCCTGCCTCACCACCCAAGTATTGTAAGTGGCACTTTTCCTTACAGACACTCTGGCTTATGCCCAGCCTATACACACTAGAATCTACAGCTAGATTCTATAGAATCTACAGAATTAGCTCCTCCTGCTAATACTCTGATGCTTACACAACGGGGGTCTGGGTCTCAGTCTATCCCAGCGCACTTACCGAGCATTTCTTCTAATTTGCTTGTGGCAGGCCCATTCACATAATACACATACTTACTATCTCTAAAGAGAAGAAAAGCTGTGTTACTGTGTGACCTGCGGCAGAGACAGCTTCTCACTACAACATCCCAGGGCTGCTAAAGGCCTGTGGCATGCATGGAGCTTGCTTTTTATCCTTCAGGCCTGGGGACTAAATCCAGACCCTCAACATGCTAGGCTCTTGTGCAAAGGCATGACCATGGCCCTGAGCTCTGGTAGCTGAAAGGCTACCTGCTCCTGTTTTGAATGGAGGTGATACACAACTATGAGAGTTTGGCCTCAAAATGCTTGTTCACTCAGGAGACTCTAGACCAGTGGTTCTCATCCTGTAGAAGGTGACCTCTGAGAGTCAGACGACCCTAACAGGGGTCACATATGAGATATCTCATAATGCCACCAAAACTATAGTTATGAAGTAGCAACAAAAATAGCCTTACTGTTGGGGTCACCACAATAGAAGGAATTGTATTTAAGGGTCACAGCATTAAGAAGCTGGGGCCACTGCTCTACATACACACATATACACTCTTACTACACAAGATACAACTGTGAGAGTTTGGTTTCAGCTTTATCCCTGGGACTCTCATTCAGTTAGGATAATCTGTCCATCTCTCTCTGTCCATAGTGCACGCACACTCACATTACCTTATACTTGTTTCTGTAATTAATCTATGAAATTCAGTTTGAGGTCAAGCCAAACCTAGGCTAGAGTATGTTCTTGATTTGGGGCAGTGTGGGTTCCCACAGGGGAAGCCCAGTGCCGCACTCCTGGGCCTCGCTGGGTCACAGTTGTTACTCCTCATCTTGAACCCATCAGCATCCGGTACTTACATCTTCTTCTTTTCTACCACCCCGAGTCTCACAAAAGCTGCTAAGGCATTTTTCTGCAGTTCAGAAGACAACGCATCATAACACTGAGAGGTACCTGTAAGGAGGAGAAGAGGGTAAGTGATCTTTCTATTGCCAGCTCAGAAACTCCTACCCACAGAGACATGACTGACCTTGATCCAGAAGCTGACGGGTGAACTTCCTGGCTGCAACCAAGTATTCTTTCTCACTGAAGTAGTCCTCTTCATGCAAGAGGTATTTGGAAAGTAACTGATTTCAAGAGGGAGAATGAGGGACATACAGAAAAAGGGGATAGGCAAAGGAGCACAGTGGCCACACTGCCTTCCTCACAGACAAACACCCTCCACGGTCTGCATAAGTAACACATCTCTTCAGTTTCCAGCGGCGTTTACAATTAGAAAAGGACAGTTTGAAATGACATTTGTTAACAATTTAATTTCTCATCTCAGCTGATGGCAAGACAAACACTTCCAGCTCTCTATATATTTCGTACTGCCTGGGGGGAGAAAACCTTCTGTCTTTTTGTCTTTCTTTTTAAATCACAGAGTGCCAGGTCCTCAAGCATTGGCTGATTCCCAGTTCATCAAGTGCCCATGAAGGACTCTGAGGGCAGAGGTGGACAAGGTCGCCTTCCTGATTGCATCACCACTGCCACCACCGTCAAAGCCAGTATGTGAGCAAAGAGCTGACAGACAGTCTCCTCTCAGCTGAAATGTCTGTGCAGTCTACCATTTGCTATTCAAATTCCCTCTCTCCTTAAAATCCTACAGCACAGTGTCCCAAGCCTGTTGTATCCTCTCCTGGGCGCTCTGAGCAGCACCCTGCTCCTGCTCTTCTCGGAATCTGAATGAGCTCAGGAACATTAATGGATGACAGAATCATTCGTCCTATGCTCGCTTAGTGACCACTATGTATCAATGCCAGCCATACAAAGACGAGGCTGTCCCTGAGCAGACATGGATCTTCTTGATCTGGGCCCACTGTTCACTGGCACATGTTCACCATTCACACAGGAAGAAAGTCTTACAATACTGAAATGGGGGCACACAAAATTTGCAAATTTTAAGTACCTGATATGATTCCACAAAAGGCTTAAAGAGCCCTGTGAGGAACTGTAATACAGCATTCCCTTTGTCTGTGAGGATGATGTCCTTCCCAGTCATCTGTATAACCTCAGTTTTACACAGCAAGTAACAGCCTTCCTCAAAATCCTGGAAGGGGAAAGGAAGGCCACACATACATGCTGTCTGTGCACCCTCAGCTTCACTCACCCACGGCTCCTCAGGGCCACCTGACTGTGCACTGATGTTGGGAGCACTGGTTCCAACACTTTGGTGCTAAAGCTCAAACACAGAAACACAGTTTGTGCAACTGTGCCCTGGGATGTTCAGACAGACACCCCAGATGTTCTTCATCTGCATTCCATACTTCCTTAAAGTTAATAGCAAGTCTAGAAATACCCACAGGTAGACTTAGACTCAAGCTCTGCCTGCCCTCACTTCCCCTGCCCCAACTCCCACAGAGCACAGGAAACCCTTCTCCTTAGGACAAGCCACAGAAACTTGTTGTACCTTCTTCCTTCTTCTGTGGTCCTCTGCCCACAGCAGCAAATCCACAGAGCAGCTATGGGAGCTTGACCATAGCTGTCCCACTGCCAGGCAGGACCACCACCCACGCTGAGCCAGCCCAATAGGGACAGTTATGCTGACTTCCAGAGTTTATGAGCACAGCAATGACAGGCTGCACTGACAGCTCAGAGAAGAACCCTCCTCTCCCAAAAGGGTCTCTAAGTCACTGATAAAACCTGACCAAGGACCAAACTAGTGTCTGATGAATTGAAGGCCCAAAAGAAAAAGATGACCCGAGACCTGACATGTGCCAGGGACCCTCATCTGTCACCTCTGGAACATGCATGTGGCATGGCTGCTCTGGCTGTCAGAACTTACCCTGAGTGTGTTTCCTGGAAGGAAGATGAACTCATCTGAAAACACGTTGCGGAGGAAGGAAAAGCAACTGAAGACATCCTCTAGAAAGAAGCCATTTCACAACATTAAGACACGGCTTTTGATCTTGCAGCCCTTCAAGTGTGTGCGCATGTAACAAGGAAAACTGAGTCCCTGAAGTTGTCTCGAAGACAGACTACAGTCCAACAGAGTTTAAAGGGCCTTGAACCCCTCAGTCCTGAAATGAGCACAATGCAACCATCCTTAGAAGGGCTTCCTTCTGAGCAAAGCGGGAAGGGAGCTCACCTCCCAGCTCCCTCATTCTCCTGTCTCCCACTTCTTCACAGTAACTTAGCCACTCTATCTGAAGTCACTCCAGAAAACCAAAACCAGCGAAGTACTTGCCCAGAACACATGAAAGCCTGGGTTAGTCACCAGCACCCGAAGAGAGCAAGAAAAGAAAAAGCCAAAGTGTGCTCCCGAGACCAACCCAAAGAAATCCTCTAGGTCAGGCCCCACGATCCTCAGGCAGATCTGTTTGGATCCAGTCTGCATAACCTATTTCAGTTGTGATCTGATACCACAATGCACTGTACAATGATGTACCGGTATCCTATTGGCCTCATGTAGGTAAGGAGCTGTCACCACAGAAACATCATCGTACCAGCGCCCAGCAATGGTCTTCCCAATGCAGAGCCTCTCTAGTAATTACATGGCTCCCTGGACATGTATAAACCCTTATGTATAAAAGGCTCTGAATGTTGGACTGCTGTGCATATGATTGAGTGAGGCAACATGCATGCCACAAACATGCGCATGGGAGATCAGAGGGCAGCTTTCAGGGGTTGATTTCCACATTAGTGGAGGCACAGCCCCTCTTGACTGCTGCCAAGCTGCACACTCAAGTGTAGCTGGGACACACATTTAGGGGCATGTCTCCTGTCTCTGCCTCTTATCTCACTGTGGGAATGCTAGGGTTTCATATGCATGCCAGCACACCTACCTTTTTACCAGTTCTAAGAATCTCAACTTAGCTAATCACACCCGCCTGGCAAGTTTCCCACTAAGCGTCTTCCTAACCCAAAGGTGCAATACGGACGAAGCAATCAATAGGTCTTTTTAGTCCCCAAGTTTCATTTTTTCCTGAAGACTTATTTTCATTTTATTCACTGTGTATGTGGTGTATGCCCCATGCGTGCAGGAACCCATGGAGGGCAGACAAGGGTGTTGGGTCCCTAGAGCTAGACTTGTAAGCAATTGTGAGCTTCCTGAGGCCGGTGTAGAAACCTAACTCCGCTCCTCTGGAAGAGCAGACACACTCTTCACCACTAAGCCATCTCTTGTTGTTTTGAAACTGTAGTCTGCTATACACCCCAGGCTGGCCCTAAACTCCTTGAAGCTTCTACTGCCTCAACCTCCTGAGTAGATGGGGCTAAGCCACATGCTACTTTACCTTCCAACTCTAGACCTGTAAGTGGGCAGGGCAGCCTCCTTTTATAGAGAACAGACGTGGTGGCACTACTCCTTTCTGGGACTAGAGGGTCAGGCCTCTTCTGACACTGAAGGCCACACTTCTCCGTTACCTTTCTTGAGCCCAGGTGTCATGTGCAGAGCCACGGCTACTAAGGAGGGCCGGGCAAAGGTGTTGAGCAGCTGGTTCCTGTAGGCGGAGCACATGAGGAGGGTGATGTGCTCGGGCACAAGCCCATTGACCATTTGTGAGCTTCCAGAGTCCACTTTCAGAACCACCTGGTCCTTGACGAGGCCGGCCAGGTTAGAGTGCAGGAGGATGCTGGACTGGACCACTTCCTCAGGAAGTTTGTTATCTACAGAGAGAGCAGCAGAGTGAACTCAACAAGAAGGCAGCCACACATCCCAGAACCTACAGGCTCCAAGGCAGAATACATGGTCTAACACATCCTGTCTCTGTAACATGCCCAGTGAGCGATCTGAAGGTCACTTGGTGGGCAGGGCAAGCGGCCCCTCCTGCTCAACCACTAGTCTTCATCTATGAGCCAAGTTCTACTCAGTCCTCACCTTCCTGAACATCTCCTTTCCATCAAAGCCACACTCCAGAATCCCAGAGCAGTCTCCATAACCTGTGTTTTGTCTGCAGCTCTAGGGCCTCAACCCCAGCACTAGTGCACCATCACCAGGCCTCGACCCCAGCACTAGTGCACCATCACCAGGCCTCGACCCCAGCACTAGTGCACCATCACCAGGCCTCGACCCCAGCACTATCACCGTCACCAGGTCTCGACCCCAGCACTATCACCATCACCAGGCCTCAACCCCAGCACTAGTACCATCCCCAGGGCCCTTCCCTCCAGGAGGCAGGAGAGGCCCAGATCAGCTTGTCCACCTCTGAGAGCTGGGAGGCGCTTGGCCATGTCACAACCTGGTCTCTCAGTGATCACACTCAAGTCATCATCCTTATGATTCTCAACTTACACCAATTACTGTCACAGACTCCTACCCCCAAGTCCCCAGCACAGTATACAGAGTTCAAATGAGGGGTGTGTGTGACACACTGTGTGTGTAGAGGTCAGGGGACAGCTTTTGGGATTCGCTTCCTATCTGGCAACTTTAAGGCAGGGCCTCTCTACTTTTTAAAAAATATTTTTTATTTTAAGTGTATTTTATTTTTATTTTGTCTGTGTATAAGCATACCACAAGGGTGTAGTACCTGAGGAGGTTAGACCAGGAGGCTAAGCCCTTGGAACTAGAGTTACAGATGAGTGTATTTGGCCACATGGTGCTAGGAATGAATGGGATCCCGTGTGACAGCAGCCAGTGCTCCTAAGCACTCAGCATCCTTTCTTCCAGCCCGACTCTGCAAAGGCCACCGTGCACTGCGGACGCTCCTGATGCTGTGCATCCATCCTGCTGCCTGGCCCATGAGCTTCTGAGCAACTCTCCTGCCTCCCCGCCCCGCCTCCCCACCCCGCCTCCCCGCCCTCTGCGATGCACATAACCACGCCCATTTGTTTCCCTGGTTCAGTTGTGGCAGACTTGTGTGGCACACGCCTTCAGCCACCAAACCCTCTCCCTGGCTTTCAGTCAAGTGTTTACTGAGCTGTTCCTCTTCCTCCTCAACCCCTTTTTGAGACAGGGTCTCTTCAGGAGGCACTGTCTGTCCTGGAACTTGCTGTGTAGATTAGGCTGGCTGGGACTCACAGGGACGTGCTTGCTGGGATTAAAGGCTCTGCACCACTACAGCAGCTTCTCTGTGGCAGTGGCGGCTTCTTCTTGTTCTTCTTTTCTTTCTCTTCCTTCCTCCCTTTTTCTTCCCCCTCCTTCCCTCTTCTTTCTTATCATCCTCCTCCTCCTTGGTTTTTCAAGACAAGGTTTCTCTGACATTCACTGAGGTCAGCCTGCCTCTTCAGTGCTGGGATTAAAGGTCTGCACTACCACCACCCAGCTTTCTTTTTTTTTTTTTTTTTTTTAAACACGATCTTATGTAGCCATGGCTGGCCTTGAACTCTTGACTTCCTGCTTCCACCTCCAGAGTACTGAGATGATGGGAAGGCTTGCTCAATGAACTAGTATCAGAGCTACAGAAAGCCCTTGGCTGCTTACTCTACAGCAGAGTCTACGCACATGAGACATAGTAAAGAGGCTCGGGATGGAGCCTGGGATACAGAGCACATACAAGGCCTTAGGTTCAATTTCCTGTATGAAAAATAACAAAACAAACAATCCTGGGGCTTGTGAGGTGGTTCAGTGGGCACAGGCTCTGCCACGCAAGCTTGGTAAACCTGAGCTCAATCCCAGGGACACACAAAGGTGACAGGAGAGAACTGACTCCACAAAGGTGTGCTCTGGCCTCAACACCTCCTGTCACCCCAACAACAATTTTAAAAGTAACTACACTGTAGCAAATAGTACACCTGCTGGGTATGGCAGCTCACATCTGTAATCCTGACACCGGATGGCTGCTCCAAGTTTGAGATGAGCCTGGGTTATACAGTGAGTTCTAGGCCAGTCCAGAGTGAGATCCAGCCTCAAAAGAATAAAATCTGAGGCTACAAAGACAGCTCAGTCAGTCAAGTAGAACCTGCATTTGAAGAAGTGGCACACACCTGTAACCCAGCTGTGATCACAGAGGAGGCAGGGATAAGATCAGATTTGGGGCTTGCTGGCTAGCCAGCTCAGCCAGACTGGCAAGTTCAACATTCAGTGTGGAGGCAGGAAGCAAGATCTTTGCCTCAAAATATAAAGCAAAAGCAAAAGCAAAACCTCTGTCATCAACTGTTGGCCTCCACAGGCTTATGAGAACACACACCAGTGCACACACCAAACACACCACAGGCTCATGTGAACACACACCAGTGCACACACAAAACCCATCACAACTCTTTAATTAAATGACAGTGAGTGTGGAGGGGAAGGTTCATGTGATTATTCTCTGGTCTGTAGCTGCCGAGGAAATGGCAGTAGTCCAGGCTTACTCTCTGGAGTGAACTGGCATACAAGCAATTACTCCCAAAAAAGCCTCCTCACTGAGGTCTACATTCTGCACTAGTGGGTGCCACCTCTACCTTGCTCAAAGCCTCCGTGGGTGTCTCACCTCTAAGAACATTCCTAAACTAGGAAATGAAAAGACTTCCCTAGGGACGTGGGCATCCCATATACGTACCAGGCCAAAGCAGGAACCCTCCAAACGCCTGGGTTAAGCCCTTCAGCCACAAAGTCTTCTCTACCAGGGCGTCAAAGTCCATGGATAGCTGGTTCTGAAGTAGAATGGCAACTACCAGGAGCCACGGGCTCAGAGCCAGGTTTTCAATCTGCAGAAGCTGCATCTTATAGGCCACTTCAGTGACAAAGGCTTGCACAGCCTCAGGCTGCTTCTGAGGGATGCATCTGAAAGAAGGGCAGAGCAGGTTGTAGGGTGGCCACACATACTCTGGGTGGGAGAGGACCCCAATGAAGACCTGTCACGGTTCTGCCACCAAATTCTCAGAGCGCACATGCTGGCAGCAGTCTCTTGCTTCACAATGGGACCTGCACATGTCACCAGAATACGCAGTTAACTGATATGAGAACATTGATCCCCAGTTCTAGGTAATAAAAGGAGAAGAGCAGACAAAGGCCCTTACCTTGCTTTACAAGGAGAGTGTATCACTGGGACAAGCACAGTTGCTTGGACACAGATCTGTACTGAGAAGCCACATGGCTGCCTCCCACAATGCCTCTTCAGGGAGGCTGCAGAACTCCAGGATCTAGCCCACCTTCATCTGGGAGCAGGGGCTCCACAAACAGCTATGAAAGAAGCTCTGGGCTCTGTGGCTTCTGGAGTAAAAGTGAGGCTACAGCTCCAGTGCCACTTGAGGGCTGGCTGGGCAGATGGTTTGTCTGCCTTTCTTCCCCTGGAGGACTCTTCCAAGTTAAGAAAACACAAATGCTTGGGCTGGTGGGCTGGCTCACTAGGAAAAGGGGCTTGCTGCCAAGCCTGACAACCTACATACACCCACAAACATACAAAATCAATCAACTAATCCAACTAGAAGGAAATTACAAATGTTCATCTGTGCCATGAACCTTAGAGTCCAGTGTGTTTGAGAACAGGGGACTGTCCTGAGTACTGCGGCTCTGTACTCCTTCCTAGGGTGTAAAGCACTGCTCTTTGTGTGCTTCTAAACCAGGGCGCTGCTAAGCTGGCGGCCGAGGAGGATGACAAATCCTCTGGTTACATGTTGAAACACACAGCTTATCTTCCTTTGTTTTAGGGAAGAGCACTTTGGGGGCGGGGCAGATAATCCTTTGTGTTTGTTATTATTTTGAGACCAGGTCTCATGTAAACCAGGCTGGTCTCAAACTTGTTATGTAGCTGAGGATAACCTGAGTTCCTGCTCCTACTGCCTCTAACAGAGCTCCTGAGGGCTAGGATTACAGACATGCCCCACCATGCTGGCTTCAAACAAACATGAGGCTCTTTAACTGAAGCTTTCTGCTGATGAACATGTAAGCCAGGGCTGCCCTAGCATTTGCTGGGAGGGCTCAGGCAAGCTAAGGTTTGATCTCAGAGGCTGTCACCTCAAGAGTCTCGATTCACACTTGTGGAATTTACTTCTCATTTGTGTCAGGCATTAAAACACAGGTCTTGCACCTTGGCACCAAGTTGTACGTGTTCCGACTGAGCCGGCCTGCAGCTAGAGAGCGCAGTGACACAGGGTCTCCAAAGTACACATGGATGCTTCCAAAGTTCTCAGAGAGAATCCGTCTAGCTTTCAACAATCCCTGGTGGCATCACAAGACGGGGAAAGAAAACAGGAGTAGATTTATAAATTAGTAGTGGATGTGTAAGCCAGGGTATTCTCTACACTCAAAGAAAATTAGATTTGGCTATCCTCACATACAGTGGTAGATTCCTTTGGCTTGGGAATTCCCAGGAGCTCATAAGCATAAAGACTTTCTTCCAATATTTTATCATAACTGATGCTAATTGGGACAAAGTAGGTATCAAAAACTTCTCTTTTAAAAAATGGTTCCATCACAATATTCAGGAGACCTGTAAACACAGGAGAAATGTTTTGCCATGAATACTGAAGATCAAGGCACACAGGACTCATAATACACCAGCCTCCCTCCTTCCTTCTCTGTACCCACAGCCTCCCACCCTCAGGGCTAAGAAGTGAATCCTAAGTCTGTGTCCAGCATCTCCCATTGTTGGCCAGTCTGTTCTGGCCCCAGTGAGAGAAGAAATGGCCCCGTGTGGAAGTTAATCCAGCAGTAGTTATGCACCCAGCCTTCCACATCCACACCTGAGCTGCTACCCCTCACTAACTCACACCAAACTAACATAAACTGGGCATGAGAGTTCACACTTATCTTCTCAGCACTCAGAAAGCTGAGGCAGGAGGATGACAGCAAGTCTGGGGCCAGCTGAAGCTATATAGTGAGTTCCAGGCCAGCCTGAGTTTCTAAGTCAGAAACTACTCAAACCGTGTATGTGCACACATGAAGAAGTCCACGCTTCCAGAGGAGCCCAGACCCTTTAGTGATGCCATGCAGGTCTTCTCTTGCTGCTTGTGCCTGGTACTCTGATTCTCTAAGCTTTTGCTCTATTCTGTTCCCAGTCAGGGGAAAAAAAAAAAATCCAAAGTGCCCCAAACCAGCTATACAAGGAAACAGTTCTAATCTCATCAGAGAAGTGAAAGAATATGAGTTCTGTTTGGTATCCACAGCAGCACCACACTTGAGACCTGGGGGTTTGTCTGCTTCTAGTATATAAGAGACTTACCAAATTTAGGAGTCAAGGTCTTGGCTGCTCGACTCCTTGTCCCTTCGAGGAAAAATTCAACAGGAGCATAACCACTCTTTAAAAGACAACACAACAAATACACAAAACTCATTCTCGACTCTCAAAATATCCCAGGCCTCTTTTGTTTCCTCTACCTGCCCTCTGATGTGTGTCTGTGAGAGAGAAAGGGGTTGGGGAGACACCCAGGACCTCCTGTACACTAGGTATGTGTGTCTGTGAGAGAGAAAGGGGTTGGGGGGACACCCAGGATCTCCCATACACTAGGCATGCTCTCTACCACTTAGCCACATCACTGACTTCATAAACGGCTTCTGATTCTTTATTCCAAGTGCCCCCACCCCTTGACTAAACACTGCTCACAGCAAGACTTAAAAAAGGACACATCTCGGGTGAGGGAGCAGTGGGAGTTGGTACACTCCTTGAGGGAAAGGCAGCCGGAGGTCTGTGCAGACGTGAGGTGCAGCTCCGGGCCTTTGGAGCCCCGCACTCACCCGTAGCATGGTCTTCACGTACTCCGCGAACACCGCCCAGTAGAGTTTATTTCCTCCGAAAGTGCGTCGCATGAAGAAGGCCCCAGACATCCTGAGCAGCTCACTGACCAGTCTCATTCCCAAGAAGTCTAAAATGTAAGAAGGGGTAGGATGGGAACAGATATGTACACACCACTGACAAGTTCATGAATGTTGTCCCACATGCCCTGTGGCAGCAATACTTACACTTCTGAGATCAACTCTAGGAAAACAGAGCAGAAAAGGGTGAGAGAGAAGGCTCAATGTGAGTGTCCACCACACAGCACGAGGACCTCAATTCCACCCCCAGCACCCATGTGACATGGAGGGTGGCAGCACATGCCCGTGCTGCAGTGCTGGGGGTGGGCAACAGGACCTCTGGAGCTGACTGGCCAGTCAGTCTAGCACAACCAATGAGCTCCAGGTTCAGTGAGAGCCTGTCTCTATAAGGTGTTGGTCAACATAAAAAAACACTCAGTGTTACCTCTAGCCTACACACACACACACACACACAGACATATACACACATACACACACATGTGCATGTATATGCACCTATACCCTCACACATGTACATACATGCAAATACACACAGGCATTAAAACAGAAGATATCTAATGGAATTTGTAGGAGACTGTGGTAGATGCCTTCTGGGAGAGTGGCCTGTAGTGCTCTCGGCTCCCTGGTATTTTCAAACCACCAAGGACAAAGGCAATGGCAAGGCAACATGACAACAATGTCAGAGGCCAATATCCTCAGCCATGCTCTGAAACGGGCACATGGCATTCCCGATCTAGAGATCCATGACAACCCACTTGCATCTCTCCACTACCAAGTAAAAATATCAGCCTACTTTTAATGAAATTAATTAAATAAAGCAGGTCTACTAAAAAAAGGTCAAGGCTCTCTCTCCCCAAGGTTTTAAATAGCTTTCATTCTCTCTAGTGTTCAAATCACTTCCTCAGCTGTCTATGCAGAAGGAAGTGTGTTTTAAGGCGTGTAAGTCCCTGCAGCTGTCTTACTGAGTCACTTCTCTTATCAATACTAGAATCTCTACTTTCCTAGAGACCTTGAAAGGGAACCAGTGCAACTCAGACGCTACAGATGAATTCTATAAAAGCACAGACACACTTACAAAGCAGCATAGTTTAGCGGGACAATGCTTGCACAGTCTACAGCCACAGTGTCAAGGCATCATGACACATGAATTCTAGAGCACAAAAGCCAACTGTGTGGCTCACAGAACCAAGTGGAAGGCCTCAACCTGTAACTCTCAGATGAGTATCCTAGAAAACTTCACTACACCAAATTTGGTAACGACTTCTTGGTTTTGACAGTAAATACACAGGAAACAAATGAACAAACAGACTGTCTGGTCTTCACGGAAACATACAAGTCCATGTATCGAAGGACAAAGTCAACAGAATGGCAGGGCGACCAGTGAGTGGAGATGAACTGGCCGATCCTGTATCTGTAGGCAAGTGCCCAGGATACAAAGGACTCCCCATGGCTCAATGGCAAAAAGGTGAACAACCCGAAAGACAGGACACTGACCCACAAAGACATATCGTATCGGCACAGGGACCAGTATACCCAGCACCTGGAGAGCTGAGGCAGCAGGATCACTAGAGCTGAGAAATTCAAGGTCCAGCCAGGGCCATAATAGATCCCATCTCAAAATTCAAACAACCAAACAATGACCCTGTTCAAACAAAACACCCCAGTGACTGGAGGAAGCACACAGACGGGGACTCAGCACCACTGAAAACACATTAAAACCATGACAACCATATCACAGCACAGAGATGGTGACTACTGAAGAAACAGAAGTATGTGCCCTGCAAGTCCTCATAGGAACACAGAGTAAATTCCACTCCTCGGCACTACTGCTGGAGCACAGAGCAGTGAGGACACAACGCACAACACACAAAGGGCCTCAAACACATAAAGCTCATGTTCCTGCGTGACCAGAGGTGTGCTTGCTGAGGGTCAAGTGTATGTACTGTCCAGATGTTTTCTGTTAACTTGACACAAGAGACGTTTCTGGGAAGAGGAACTTGAATTGAGAAAACACAAGTCTGCAGGCCATTTTCTTGATTTATAATGGACGTGGGAGGGCCCAACACATTGTGAGTGGTGCCATCCCTGGGCTGGTCCTGTGTTCTGTAAGAAAGCAGGCTGAGCAAGCCTGGGGAAGCAGCCCCCTCTTTGACCTCTGCATCAGCTCCTGCTCCGGGTCCTGCCCTCACTGACTGTGACAGTGAACTGTTGTGAAGCTGAGAGTTATATGAGCCATCTTCTCCCATGCTGCTCCCATTTCACCACAGCAGCAGTGACCTGACTGAGACCCAGTGTCACCTGAAACAACCAAATGACAGAAGCAGGCAGTGTTCACAGACAGGAAGGTTAAAGGATAAAATGAATGTGGTATATCCACACAAAGGACTATTACTCAGCTTTAAAAGGGAAGGGAATTCAGACACAGCAACATGGAGGCCATCATTTTAAGTGGAATTGGTCAGTCACTGCATAGCACAGGGTCCAAACTGGGCCACCACACCACGGCAGACAGGGACCCAGAAGAGTTGCTGTTGGCACCCTTCAAAGTTTCTAGCATCTTGTCATTATTGCTGTGAGTGGTAAGTCTGTACAGGTAGAAGCATGGATAAGACTATGAACGCACCCATTCCCGCTGCGATCACCGGTACAGGCAGATCATAGTTGTAGAGAACAAAAGACAGCATGAGGAAGTCAATGTAGCTCCGGTGGCTGGGCAGCAGGATCACAGGGTGCTCCTGGACAGCTCGTTGTAGCTTGAAAAAAAAAACATGTCAGATTTTCAAGAATTTCAGTTGTCACGTCACTAAAATCACAGCTTAAATCAGAAAACAGAGAAGTAAATCACAGGTGAGCATGGAGGCCCACACCTGAGAGCCTGAGGGAGCTCACACCTGAGAGGCTCAGGCAGCTCACACCTGAGAGCCTGAGGGAGCTCACACCTGAGAGGCTCAGGCAGCTCACACCTGTTAGTTTGGCATTTGGGACATTTGGCAGATGAAGGTAGGAGGATCAGAAATAAGGTCCTCCTTGTTTACTTGTGGAGTTCAAGGCCAGTATAGGTAAGTTAACTGACCTTGACCACCAAATCCTAAGAGAACACGTTTATATGAAAATCACACAGCACAGGAGATGGATGACAGAAATGCTGGCTAGGAATCTGGATGAGCACAGAGGAAATCCTTCTGATACTTTGTAACCTGTGAACACGTGACACTAAGTGGTCTGTAAGTCTTACTTGACTAAGCCACAAGTCTGGAGGTCTGACATTAAAAAGGACAAGCCTGAACTGGAGAGGTGTCTCAGCAGTTAAGAGCACTGACTGCTTTTCCAGAGGACCTGAGTTCAATTCCCAGCAACCACATAGTGGCTCACAATCATCTGTAATGGGATCTGATGCCCTCTTCTGGCATGTCTAAGAGGGTGACAACTCAACGTACTCATATATATAAAATAAATAAATATATCTTTAAAAAAGAAAAAAAGAACACAAGCCTCATACAACATGTCCTCTAGGGCCATACTGGGTGCCTGACAACCCATCCTCAGCATTCAGTCCAAGTCAAACACCCTAGAACCAATCATATCACAGGAGAAGCCGAGACTGTCAGTACCAGCAATCCTCACCTTCTGAATGCCTTCTTCATTCACACACACCTTTGAGAAGATCTGTTTAAAAATCTTGCTCAGAACAAAGGCAAAGAAGCGAATGGCTCCTATACGCAATTTGTGACTCATTTCCTCCAGGATCTCACTGGCTTCCTCTCGGAGAACATCAACACCTGTCAGCGACTCCTTGGAAAGCTGAAAGGAAGGAGAACAGGGATGAGCTCTGAAACACAGCAGCCAGAGCTCCTTTCATTCAGAACACTGTGACTGACTCCAAACTGATCTCGGACAGGAGGCCAAGATAGTTCGTGCTCTCTGTGACAGGACCTGACCCAACTCACTCACACAGTGAATGATGCACGGTACCTTTTTCCTTTGTTAGGCAAAGGTCCTCTACAGCGCACAGGCTGACCTCAGCCTACTGACGGCCAGGACCATAAGGGCACTGCAGCATCTTCAGTGAAAAATGATTCCATTTAAGAAGGTCCAAAGGCTAGAAATTCAGAAAGAATCCACATGGCTCTTGAGAAATGGCAACCAAGGCTGACCTGGAGCCTGCACACTCACACAGGAGCCTGCACACTCATACACAGGAGCCTGCACACTCATACACAGGAGCCTGCACACTCACATGCGAGCCTGCACACTCACACACGAGCCTGCACACTCACACGCGAGCCTGCACTCACACACGAGCCTGCACACTCACACACGAGCTTGCAAACAGAGAACTGTGTTGCCGGATCCTCCATTTACTCCTTATCTGCCTAAACTTAATCCAGGAAGAAGGATGGCTAGCAACGCCTCTCAGTGTGCTCCCTCATTTCCTCAGAGCTTATCTCAAGCAATGACCCAGCAAACAAAGAACCACAGTGACCCAAGTCCCCTAAGGAGCAGTAGGAGTGGTCAGCAGGAGGCAGGAAGAAGAGGAGCCAGAGTAACTGCAAGGCAGGAATGACAGTGGGGAGATCAAAGTTCAAGCAAAAACCAACCAACCAACCAACCAACCAACCAACCAACCAACCAACCAGAATGCTTTCAAGTCTGAAATCCCAGCACTTGAAGAACCCAGACCTTGAGGCCAACCTGAACCACAAAATGGAACTGAGTGGAACTGAGGCTCCAGGGGATTATAGAAGCCAGGTGTCACATACTGAGTGGTGCTTTTGTCAATGACTAACTACATACATTGAGGAGAGCAATTCTGTATGATAACAACAGTGTTGAGAACTTCCCATCGCCCAGTGCCATCACAGCTGTCATGGACTCCGAGTCACCTGACTCAAATGTGTGGCAACCCACAGGAGCACCAGCCTGCAAGGACAGAGCCCAGTGATTACCCAGCATGCAATGCTTCATAACGATAAAAAACCAGGCTATGGCAAGTGTACATACTGTGTGTATTATTCAAGAATGCACCTTCTTATACGTGGAGGAGACGGTTACTGTAAGTCCAGTTGGGGGTTCACACTTGTAATCTCAGCACTGAGGAGTGGAAACAAGAGGACTAGAGAGCAGACTGCGCTCCGTGAGACTCTACAGCCTCTTCTCATGCACGGGGAAACCATCACTGTAAACCCTGTGGACGGACATGGTGCTGGGGATTCAGCTGGGTTGTGGGCATCTGTCTGCCTGCCATGTGTGAGCCCTCAATTTCACTCCTAGCAAAGAACTGAATCAAAACAAAACAAGCAGTGTGCTGCTTCCCTAGGGACACTCTCAGGGACAGACAGAATCGCTGTTTCTTTCGATGATTTTAATCTTACATTTTGTTCACCTTGGATCAAGAAGCAAGTTCCACCATATATTTGTATCTGACCTAGTGTAGGTCTGTGGCCTGTGGCCTTCTCTGGTTCCTAGTTTCACCTAAGGATGCCATGGGCCTGCCACACGATGATGCATCTCTCAGAATCCACTCTATCGTAACACAGCCATGCCTAACTGGAGTTAACTTTCTGCAAAGAATGCCTTGGATGCTCCAATACTGTCCTTCAGCATGGAGCGGTGAGGAAACATGTCTTCACTCATGAAACATGTCTGACCATGTTGGGAGACGACTTTAAGCAAAAAGCGGCTAGAAAGCAGCTATCAGCTTTGCAGCCATCTTGAGCCATATACCCTGACATGAGACTTGGTTTTCAACAGCCTACAACAGCTGAAGCACACTCTGATATCCCACATAGTTTGTTTTGCTGTTTAGTGCCCCCAGCTGCAAGGAGCACGTGGTATCCAGGCCTACAAGGCATGCGGTGCACGTGTTATCCACGCCATACATGCCTGTAAGGCGCACGTGCTGTCCACACCTGTAAGGCTTACGTCATATCCACACCTGCAAGGCACGTGGTATCCACACGCCACAAGGCACGTGGCAAAAGCCTATAAATACCCAGGATTTCCTTGTTGTAGGTGTGTGGTGTAGTAGTCGTAGGTGTAGTGGTGTGTGTATGGTGGAGACAGTAAAGAAGACTTTACTACAGATCCTCTGGCTTGTTTCTATTCTTCGAGGCTCTTCCCCTTCTTCCCCCCACTCTCTCTCTTGCTAAACCCGGACCTGCGGAACAGAGCGGGCCGCTATAGTTTGGCCCCCAAACGTGGGCAAGAGTGGTCCTTTACAGTTAGCTCGGGGCTTTTACAGTTTGGCGCCTGACGTGGGGCTCCAGTAAGCGGGTTTTTTACAGTTTGGCGCCTAACGAGAGGCAGTAAGAACGAGAGATTCAGTGAGGAACATTACTGGAAGAAGGGTCGACTGAAAATTCAGAAGGTGATCATGAATCTGCCGCTTCGAGAAAGGTAAGGAAAATGGGACAAGAAATTAGTCAACCTGAATTCAACTCTTTGTTTTGGTTTGGTTGTTTGCTGCTCACATGTGTTAATTTTCTGCTTTTGTTCTTGAATGCTGTCTTTTATGTTCAAAATAAAAAGAAGCATAAGCTAGAATCCAAAATACAACCAAAGGTTGATGACAATTTGTCAGAGCTGGATTGTGCTGACCTAGAGGAAGAGGCAGTTAAATATTATGACCCTGAAAGGCCTCTCCCAGTGCACCTCCGCTTCCAGAGGCTCCCGCTGTGGAGACAGTGGTTGTAGATCCCAGAAAGGAGTTACAGGACAAAATTTCTACCCTTAAAGAACTAATAGAGTTAGAAAAAGAGTATCAGGACTTAAGTAATCAGCTACAAAAATTAAGGACAGGGAAGAGGTCTCAAGAGACTAACTGTGAAAATCCTCCGACTCCTTGTGTTCCTCAACCTGGAGTCCAAAGGCAGCCCCTATTCTCTAGCTTTAGTTCAGCTACAGATCAGCCAGAGGAGGGAAAGGCTGAGGCTTTTCCTGTATCAGAGACCAGAGATGCCCAAGGGATTTCTTGGAGACATCACACAGGGTTTAATTTTCAAATTATTAAAGAATTAAAAAATGCAGTATCTCAATATGGTGCCACCGCTCCCTTTACTCTTGCAATTTTAGAGTCTGTTGCAGAGGAGTGGCTGACTCCTGGTGATTGGAATACGTTAGTGAGAGCAGTTCTTAATGGTGGTGACTATCTTATTTGGAAATCAGCGTATCATGAAAATTGTAAAGAGACAGCTAGGAGAAACATTCAGGCAGGCAATGGTTGGTCTTTTGATGCCTTAGTAGGAGAAGGGCAATTTGCTTCTAGTGATAACCAGATGCAATATGACCCAGGCTTATATGCTCAAATTCAAAATGCAGCCATGAAGGCTTGGCGTAAACTCCCAGTAAAGGGAGACCCTGGTGCATCTTTAACAGCAGTCAGGCAAGGGCCTGATGAACAATTTTCTGACTTTGTTCATAGATTAATGACAACAGCAGGGAGGATTTTTGATAATGAAGAGGCAGGTGTAGATTATGTGAAACAACTTGCATATGAAAATGCCAATCCTGCCTGCCAAGCGGCCATTAGACCTTATAGGAAAAAGAGATCTTACAGGGTATATTAGACTCTGTTCTGACATAGGTCCCTCCTACCAACAGGGCTTAGCTATGGCTGCTGCTATGCAAGGACAATCTGTAAGAGATTTTTTGGCAAATAGAGACAGAAAGGCATGTTTTAAATGTGGCAAGCCTGGACACTTTGCAAGAGATTGCAAGGCAGAAAATAAGTTAAGCCAGAGACAGCCCAGAAAACAGCCTGGGCTCTGCCCACGATGCAAACGTGGAAGGCATTGGGCTAGTGATTGTAGGTCTAAAAGAGACGCAAAAGGTAACACCCTTTCCCAAAATCAGGGAAACGGGAACAGGGGCCAGCTCTAGGCCCCGAACCGACGCAAGCCAAAACAGGCTTATGGAGCAGTCAATGTCATACCAGGAAACACCAATCCCTTTCAGAACTTAGTCGAGCAACACCAGGAAGCGCAGGCCTGGACCTCACAGTATTCTGCCACCCACACAGTATTAACCCCAGAAATGGGACCTCAGGCATTACCCACTGGAGTGTTTGGACCACTGTATCCAAACGTGTTTGGCCTGATAGTGGGAAGAAGCAGTACTACTATGCAGGGACTACAAATTTTTCCTGGAATTATAGATAATGATTATCAGGGTGAGATTAAGGTAATGGCACAGGCAATTCAGAATATAGTCACCATTCCTACGGGAAAGAGGATAGCTCAACTATTGTTACTTCCATTGTACCCTACTAATCACAATAGATTCTGGCATCCTGATACCAAAAAGAATTTTGCAACAGTCCTCTGGAAAGACCCATTAACTGGAACCTGGAATGGGCCAGATCCAGTGCTTATCTTGGGAAGAGGTTCTGTTTGCATATATTCCCAAACTGCAGATGCTGCATGTTGGCTGCCAGAAAGACTGATTAAACAAATAGACAACAATAACAAATCCAGGGAGGAGAAACCCCCTGAGAAGTGTATTTTTTCTTTGCAGGAAATATGAAGGAAACCTGAAGATGCTTCACAATTGTCTTCAAACTGGAACAGATCAACGAGCAAACCTGACCTGAGAACTTCTCAATGCTGAAGGAGACATCACCACCCGCATCTCCAGGGTGGCTCTATTGGACTCTTGATTACCTGACTTATGATTTAGTGGGGTATATTGTTTAAACTCACTACCACAGTTATTATAGTTTTTTGGGGTTTGAGACTGACTGAGCATGGATGGGAACTTCCTTACTTGTTTTGTTAAGATCAAAGCTATGATCAGTTCTGTATTTCTGTATGTTAGCTTTAAAAAAAAAAAAAAAAAAAGTGTTGCTTTTATACTGACTGTTCAGGCATTGCTAAGTCTCTTGTCTCTTGGGTTGATGCGGTTCAATACACTGATGGCTTTTGTACGACAACATATGAGATTCAAATGAAACCCATACAGGTCCATTATTACAGGCTGGAAGTGTAGGGGACTTTGAAACCTCTGTCATCAAGACTGACGAGGATTAACCCCTAACTTATGCGCTAAGCTGGATAGTCAATGACGGGTAAGAGAACATACCGAGACCCTTGCCCCTAAAAGAAGGGAGGCCTCACCATCCTAAGACAGGAGCTCAACCAATGGCTGTTGAGTTATCCAAGGACGGGAAAGGGAGGCTGGGGTCCTTTGTTCCAACATAAGACAGGCACGGTTTCCGTAAGTTTTCCCAGCCTTCCCTTTTGAAAAAAATTTAAAAAGGGGGACCTGTTGGGAGACAACTTTAAGTAAAAAGCAGCTAGAAAGCAGCTATCAGCTTTGCAGCCATCTTGAGCCATATACCCTGACATGAGACTTGGTTTTCAACAGCCTACAACAGCTGAAGCACACTCTGATATCCCACATAGCTTGTTTTGCTGTTTAGTGCCCCCAGCTGCAAGGAGCACGTGGTATCCAGGCCTACAAGGCATGCAGTGCACGTGTTATCCACGTGCTATCTACGCCATATATGCCTGTAAGGCTTACGTCATATCCACACCTGTAAGGCACGTGGTATCCACACGCCACAAGGCACGTGGCAAAAGCCTATAAATACCCAGGATTTCTTTGTTGTAGGTGTGTGGTGTAGTAGTCGTAGGTGTAGTGATGTGTGTATGGTGGAGACAGTAAAGAAGACTTTACTACAGATCCTCTGGCTTGTTTCTATTCTTCGCGGCTCTTCCCCTTCTTCCCCCCACTCTCTCTCTTGTTAAACCCAGACCTGTGGAACAGAGCGGGCCATTATAGTTTGGCCCCCAAACGTGGGCAAGAGTGGTCCTTTACAGTTAGCTCGGGGCTTTTACAGTTTGGTGCCAAGCGTGGGGCAGAAAGGTCTTTTACATGACCACAGAGGACTGACAGCATCTCCATGGTGTCAACAGCTGAGCAAACCACAGGGATTAAGGGCATGGCTCAAAGTCTACATTAAAGTAAAGCCAGAGCAGTGCTCCTGCACCCCATCTGCAGGGCACAGCCCATGTGAGCATCAGAGGGCATGGCGCTACAGACAAAGCCAATCCCTTCCTCTGGCTTCCCTGACCCCACTGAGCCCTACTCACCCTGGAGCTCCCTGCGTTTGATCACAGTTGTTGTCCGCTGCGCTGGTCAGATTGAACTTTTGCAGCATTGTACGTGAACCTTCTCTCTGACCTCCTGTTCTGAAAACAAACTGTGGCTCCCAAGTTATGGGCCTCTTGAAAGGCTAGTGATACAGGACCCTACACTCAACATCTGAATGCAACTGACACGGGGTGAGATGCAGGCGCACGACTCCTTAGAGCTTCTCATAAACCTCTCATGTAAAGTCTGACATGCTCTGATTGGCTAAACTCTCTGCCCTCTTCACTGGGACACCTGGGTCTTTGTAAGACAGGGTTAAAAACAGCCCCTCCCACTCAGTCCTGCACCACGTTAGCTTTGCTGGGAACTAACTGCACCTCAGGCTGTGGGGTCCTCAGAACAAGCTGTGTTTTATAAACACCACGCACTTGGCACCATGTCACTTCTCCCCTGGCCTCCCAGTGTTTGTAAAACAAATGACAACACATGTTTGAGTGCCATGTGGCTAAACCTAAAAGTATACTTGAGCTGATAAAATAAATTCGGGAAAACAGCGGAGGCTGGCTGAGCCTGCGGAACTCTGTCCTTACCTGCTTAATGACATAGTTCATCTCCTCAGAACTGAGAACAAGGATCTTGATGTCACCTGGCTTGCAGGGAGTGATCCCCCTATACAAGGGTGGTGTGTGTCCTTACCTGCTTAATGACATAGTTCATCTCTTCAGAATTGAGAACAATGGTCTTGATGTCGCCTGGCTTGCAGGGAGTGATCCCCCTGTACAAGGGCGGTGTGTAGCACTTCATCGCAAACTTGAAGTCACTGACGTGTCTTCTCTCCTCTAACAAGTCTTCAAACTCATCCCACTTTTTGAGGTCTTTCTGTGAAGAAGAAAATGAAGGAAAGTGAGGTGCCCAGTGGGAGAGGAAGAATTACTCAGGCTTCTCTCTGCCCCAACTGACACTGAGCAGCAACTACCAGTGTCCTAATAGCAGACGCAGTCAAAGGAAAGTTGGCGCCATCACCGTCTATAGTTGTACTCAATTACTGTCACTTATTATTAGACAGGGCTTCACGCAGCCCCACCTGTCCCCAAGCTCCCCGTGTGTCAAAAGACTACCTTGAACTCTTGCTCCTCAGCTCTACCCAGGAAAGGCCCGAGTGCTGGCATTATAGGTTTACGCCACCAGGAATGGTGAACAGGTGGTTTTGTTTTGTTGGAGCAGGGACTGAACCTAAGGCCTTTCACATGCTTTACAAGCACCCCACCACTGAGTGGATGGCCCACCAACCATCATGTTTCTGATTGCTAGCATTGTGAACTTAGTACCATACCTACAACTCATTTTGTCTGCCTCTATTTAGCTTTAAAAAATAAAACACATATCAGAAACTCCAAGCTAAGTTGAGTGCGTTGGTACAAGCCTATCTAGTCGCTGCCCTTCAGAGGTGGGTAAAAAACCATCATGGTTCAAGGCCAGCCCAGCCTACACGAGACTGTCTCAAAACATAAATAAAACAAGCCGTCCACTCCACATCCCCCTGCTCAGCATTTGTGGGCCAGCTTGTTGCCATCCACCAAACCCTTGCTCTCCCTTCAGAAAGTACAGGGTCCTCTTACAACAATGCTTTCCTGACACGTAATTAATAGTGGTGGTGATAATGACTTTGGTGAGCTCTGCCAGCTGCTAAGTGCCCACTCTATTCTGAGAGCTTGACAGGCTGAAGAGCAAGTTCCACTGCCAACTCTGAGCAGCTGTCCTCCATCCACAGGAATCCCAAGACGTAGTTACCTGCCTACTGGTGGGCCCTAGCTCCCAAACAGCAGAGCCAGAGGTGGGACCTGTGGCTTCCTACACAGATAGCTATGCATGTTTGTGGCATCATACAGACATGAAGTACTGACAGCACTACAGCCTGAAAGTAGTTTTTTCCTTTGTTTCTTTTTTCTGACAGCTACAGAAACATGTATGTCTTACTGAAAACATGGGTCATGCCATGTATAATTTGCCTTTCTTCTTTAGCCCCATCCCTTTATAGACTGTTTTAAAACAACGTAGTCGTTACATAATTACCATGTTTCATGACATCTTCATTTTTTAATTACCAAAGTGACTTCGGCTCATTTAAAAATTCAGAAAATGCAGGCAAAGTCCAACCCCCTCTCCCCCAAAACCTAACTTTATGTGTAATCCTCTAATGTGGAGACTACTCTAAGGGACTTTTCCCTAAGCACAAAGACCTGTGTCTCCACCAGACACACAGACTGTCAACCTGAGTTTTGTCATTTACACTTCTTGCATTATTTTGTCTTCCTCTGTTTAAATGTCATTAGTCTCAGTGCGGCACACTCAGGTTGTATTTCACTACTTGGAATTACATGAAAAGGCACAACTGTTCTTAAAGACAACCACACGGGATTCGGTTTGGCTGAATAGCTTCTGCTTTGGCTGGGCCAGCATCTGCTATTCTTTTTTTCCCTTCCTCCAATGGTTCCGAAATTTCTTGACTTTAGTCAACAGCAATAAAAAGTCCACCTCCTCCCTCCAATTCAATGACTTTTAAACTGGAGAGTCCCCCACACACACACCCGCTGCCCCCAAAACTACACTGGCATGTGGCTCACCTCCTCCAGCCCTCACCTCTTAGCCTTCCACAAATACTGGACACACTCACATATTCCACTGAATTTTGTTGCCATTTGGTTGGTTTTATGGTGCTACACATGAGGCCTGGGCTTCAGCATGCAGGCTAGACAAATGCACTCCCTCTGGGCCACTCCCTTTGCCCAGTCACAGCTGAGAACAGCCATGTGCTTCCAAATCCACTGCCGGCACTCCTCCCACCACACTTCTCCAAAGCCTGCCCACTATTTGGCTCGGTTCTACAACCTGATTATTCTCCTGAGATCTTAACTATTAATTGTCATCTCACCTACACCTTGGGCATCACTCTCCCAACCCCCTTCTGCTCAGCATCCATAGGCCCCGCCCTCAGTGAGGCCACCTGATCACATGCTGATCACAATGGTGCCCAGTCCATACTTCTCAAAACACAGGTTGTTCTTTGCTTTTCAAATGGAAGCCATGCTAGTATCCTTCTGACAGTAGGCATCTGTCTGGACTGCCCTGCTCCTCTCCTGTACCTACTTCAGCGTCATTCCCAAGAAGGCTTTCTGGAGCTCCCAGCCTCATTGACACCGTACAGCACCTCTCTGCCTGCTAGTCACATCTATCTACTCCGTATGTGCTCATACACTGTACTTGCCTGTCTGTGCCTGGTAACAATTATCCCAAAGGCTGGACATACCATTAGCACATTAGCATCTGGCTATGTTGCTAAATGTAGCCATCCTAACATAACACATGCTTTTCCTTGTAAGACTCAAAAGCCTTCTTACACTTTACAGTTTTCCTTAACAAAGTAACAGGTTTGTTAAGCTCGGGACTCAAGAAACTGCTATTACAAAATGTAAGGGCAAGTGAGATCTTAGAAACTTCCCACTCATACATGTCCTTAGGAGTTAAAAAAGGACAATGTCATCATTATTGGGAAACTCGTTGAGGGTGGGATCCAGGACAACTAGGAACCCAAATCCAGAGGACCAGGAGATGATGGATGGATGAATAGATGGATGGATGGACGGACGGATGGTAGGTCTGACAACTCGCCTACCCCCTGCCCACATCCCCTTGTTCCCTAGTCTCTAATGTCAAGTGCACATCTTTGTATGCACTCAAGTCAGCATGATGCCTACCACCTGCCCCTCCTATGCAAAGGATTACAGCATGCAGGAGCAGTACGTACTGCCAGCAAGTAATATTTGGATGGCTACTTACTCAAGAACACAGTGCAAATTCGAATCCAGTCGGAAGGTCTGGCTTAAGCGTGTTCCCCACCTCAGGTTGTCCCTTGGGCGGTCCCAGAGCCTCCCTCTCCACTACTTGCCTTCAGCAAGTAGCCCCTCAGAGCTCTCTGTGCACCAGGCCCCTTGCTATAGGCTAGGAATACACAATAACAGGGCAAGCAGACACTGCACAGAGAGAAACATGCCCTTCAGCAAAGACAGACAAGATCAGGTGGGAGTGACTCCACTGGCAGGCAGTGTGCTGGTCAGTGACCTCCAGTAGAGCCTAGGCTTTGGCACTGTGTGACAAATGCTCTCCCATCAAGGTCAGCTCCTACCTCACTAGCATGAGCCAAGACGCGCAGCACCAGATGATACAGGAGTGCAACCTTCCCCTAAGAGAATAACCTCTAGAACAGAGATAATAGCAGTGTTTAGTAAATACTTAGGAAATGGTGCTTGGTAATACTTATCTTTATTTTATAGAAAATGTGTTTAAGTATAATTTTAAGGGACTTAAACTTAATGGCTGTCTTACCAATAGGCTTACAAATACCACGAATCTTCAACAATCAGTCCTGGCCAGCCAGTACAATGACTGTTGTGACCCACCACAGAATCAGCACAAGGAGATAAAGTAGGCTCTTAATGAGGAAGTCATTCATACTGAGTAGTTCAGGCAATGTTTGCGTTGGGTTCTTGATATTAAAAAAGAGTCAGGAAGCCGGGCAGTGGTGGCGCACGCCTTTAGTCCCAGCACTTGGGAGGCAGAGCCAGGCGGATTTCTGAGTTCAAGGCCAGCCTGGTCTACAGAGTGAGTTCCAGGACAGCCAGGGCTACACAGAGAAACCCTGTCTCGAAAAACCAAAAAAAAAAAAAAAAAAAAAAAAATTGGTTTTGTTTCTCAAAATTATGGTTATACTCTAATGTTACAAAAGAAGCTTAAAAACATAAAAAACATAAACTGTCAATATTCCATTGGCTACATTTGGCAGTTCAATTGAGAGTTTGAGATTTTTTTTGATTTGCCCATGTTTTAGAGACAAAGACAAAGAGTTAAAGTTTAAAAAAAAAATTGCAGAACAGTTCAGGTCTACAAAAAGGGCCAGGCCTCAGAAAAGAACATTTACATTTGAATTAAGACAAAGCAGACTGAGCTCAAAGCTTAGGTGCCAAACATTCTTTTGTCCTGGGTCTTCACAACCAGCTCCTAGAAAGGTGTTTCTTGCAGGGGAGGAGGGCTAAGACCCAAAGACATGACAGTCTGTGGGCTGAGAATTATGATTATGCTGGAGACATTAAAATTATGCCTACTTCCCTCCATGACGTTATAACTGTACCTGCTAACAATATATATATAGATAGATATAGATATAGATATAGATATAGATATAGATATAGATATAGATATATTTCAATTTGTTTTGGTTCCTTTGCGTCAGCTTCCTTCCAAAGTTGTTAAGTGAGATGCTTTTGGTTCCTCTAATGTATGTAACAATATTTAGAGGACAAGGTTGCCTTCAGCTTGGCCTTTATCTGATACTCTTACTCAGCTAAAAAAGATTGGTTATTGAATTAATCCAAAAGAAAGTTCAAACTTAAGATTTATGAAACTAACGAGACATTACAGCCTGACTTGCCTACTCCAGCTGCCATTCCAGTAAATACAAATAGAATTATCATAGATATAAAAGATTATTTTTATACCATTCCTTTACATTTCTGGTAAAGGTGGGAGGTTTGCATTCAATAAATTTATTCATAATTTTTGAAAGCCCATGAAGCGCTATTGTTAGAAATGTTTGCCTCAAAAAATGATTAATTGCTTTACATTTACATTGTTGTTGCTTTAATACAAATAATTATGAGTTTAAATCTTTTAATATATATTATTCATTATGTGATACTTTATTAGCGGATTTCTCTATAGAAATTTTTCTACAAGCCTTTGCTCCAATATAACGAGCTTTAAGAAATTTTGGAGTACTTGTTGCTCCAGAAAAGATTCAAAGACAATATTTTTTTTAACATTTGAGACTTCAGTTATATCCTAAACAGATTGTGATGCAGAAAATTCTAATAAAAATAGATAGTTGGGGCTAGAGAGATGGCTCGGCCATTAAAGGCTAGACTTATAATTAAAAATATAAAAATTGAATTCCCAGCAACCACATGGTGGCTCACAACCATTTGTGGTGGAATCTAGTGCCCTCTTCTGGCTTACAAGTGTACATGCAAAAAGAAAATGTTTTGCTTTTAATTTGATTTATGTTTAATGATTTTTAAAAGTTGTTAAGAGATATTAATTGGCTAAAATCTTATCTTAAGCTTACCATAGGAGGATTTAAACCTCTGTTTAATATTCTTAAGGGGATGCAAGTCCTAATTCCCCTAGACAATTAACTATAAAGGAGAGATAGCTTTGCTGAAAATATAGTAAGCTGTTAGTTATCAATAGATAAATTATATAGACTATAAAAATTGTTGGCTGTTTGTGTTATTACTACTCATATGCCCACAACAGCCCTTTGGAAAAAGAAACCATTAATGTGGATTTATCTTTCTTCATCTACAAATAAAGTTTAAACATCCTATTATAAATTATTATTGTGTTAATACATGATTATAAGATAAAATCCTAAAAACATTTTGGATAAAAGGTTTATTCCTTATTCCAAATAGCAATTAAATTGGTTATTAAAAAATAATGATATTTGGCCTATTACATGACAAATATTTTAGACAAATTTGATGATCATTTGTTACAGTTTTTCTCTATGCATGCTTTTATATTTCCTAAAATTTACTATGCATGAAGCCCATAGAAAAGATGCTTGCTCTATTTACTATATTTACAGATGCCTCATCTATTGAGAAGACAGTATATGTAATTAAATCACAAGTTTATTTTCTTGAGTTTCCCCTGCTTCAACACAATTAAATTATGTGTTGTAGCCACTGTTTAAAATGTTCAAAAAAATTCAAGCTTTCAATTTATATATTCATGGCCAATATATGGCTCATGATTTATAATTGCTTAAAATTGTTCCTTTCTTTAGATATAGCTAATTCTCGAATTTTATTTATAAAAATACAGCTTAATTTAAGAATCATGTACTGTTTGTTAACTTTATAAGACATTTAAAAGCTCATTAAATTGCCTGAACCCAGGACAATGCCAGAACAGATTTACATACTAGACATGTTATAGGCCTTTCAAAAATAATTGGCCATACAGTCTTATGCTTTACAGCATCAAAATAATAATAGCTTGAGACAATAATTTGTCATTTCTAGAAAGTGTGCAAGTTAAATTACAACAACTTGTTCTCAATATCTTCAATTTTTTCATAATGGTGTTAAGCCTGAGGACTTATACGTAATCAGTTTTGACAAATAGATGTTACTCATTTTTTATTTTAAAAAATTAAAATATATACATGTGACTTGATGCCTTTTAGACTTTCTAGTTGCAACTACTTTAACAAGAGAAGCAACTAAAAATATAACTAGTTATTGCCTATATTATTTTCCTGTGCTTGGTGTTCCATATCAGACTAAGATAGATAATGGAACTGGCTATTACAGTTATTTGACTACAGTCAAACATTTGAGACGTTTTGTTGACAATTTAATATTACTGATATTTCCTTATCCTCAAGGACAAGAAATTGTAAAAGAGAGATTATAAAACTTTAAAATAATATTTTCATAACTCTCTAAATGTGGGAAAAACAGCTAATGGTGCTTCTTCCCTGGTTTTATAAGTAATTCTAAAAAATTGGATTTTTTAAACTAGAAAGGGAGAATTATACCTCACAAGGTCACCAAAAGCACACCTTGCTTTTGTCTTGTTTTAAATTTTCTGCAAACTGATGCTAAAGGTCAGTCTGCAGTGGATTGCCACTGGCATCCAGTTACTTCCAGCTCATTTGCCAGGGTCTTGTGGAGAGACCCCTTAACTAATACTTGGTGTGGTCCCGATCCTGTTTTAATTTGGGGTCTTGGGTCAGTCTACATTTTTTCAGAAAAAGGAAATGGAGCCTGATGGCTGCCTGGAAGACTGGTCCATGAAGTGGACACAGATCTTGCGCCTAATAATTATGATTCTAATGATGAAGATGGCTCAAAATCTTTATCAACCAGCTGATTTAACTTGGCATATAATCTCCACTCTTACTGGAGTGTTTTTTATCATTACTTAAAGTCACCCACTATATACCTGGTGGCCATACTTGTATCTGATCCCTGTTAATTAGCAGTTGGATTAGATACTGGAACATTTCCACTTCCAACCTTATTTTCTACATTGCTTGGATAATCATGTTACTTTTACCTTTGAACCTTATATTTTAAGCAGATGGATTGCCCTCACACAAGATCGCTCTCAGCAAGCTCAGCTATTCATCATGACAGTTACATATCACTGTGAAGAATTGAATCTACTGCATGCCCACAGGTCCTTTGGTGTGAATGTGGTCTGGGTCTAAAGAGTGAGCCAATGATGGCTGGTTAGTCAATGACGGGTAAGAATGTTTTGAGCTCTTATAAACCTAAGACAGAGGCATACATCATTATGCTATGTATGTTTTCCTCAATGATGGGTAATATAGGAATAATTTTGAGTGCCTATAAACCTAAGACAGAGGCATACATCAATATGCTATGTATGTTTTCCTCAATGATGGGTAATATAAAATTAATATAAATGCCAACCTAAGCCAGACACGGTCGCCCAGCCACTCTAGACCCTAGACGGGATGAAATATTATGCCCCATCCAGATATTGGCACTGCCATCTTAAAAAATTAAGAGGGGAACTGTGCCCTTCCCCCAGGCCTGAGCAGGCCTATGTGTCATTTACCACAATAGACCAAACAACAGTAGGACCTAAGAGGAGGCATTGCCTTGTAAGCCTTGGCGCCCTGTGGTCTGCTACCTAGCTAAGAAGAATAGACTGCCTGCTGAGCTAACCTTGACACCTTCTGGACTACTATCTCCTCACCCAGCCCTGGGCTGAACAGAGAAGAGACTCTGGGGGGTGAGGCTTACCCTTTATATGTGAAAGCAAAATATTAAACTTCGGGCCTTGATAGGAATACTTTGTCTTGGCCCCACGTTTCTCTCGCCCTCCATTCCCGTTCATTCTCAGGCTTTCTCTCAGGTGAACCCGGTACCCATAGCTGCAGGCGTCTACAACCAAACTGGTCTACAACGCAAGTCCCAGACACCCTCAGCAACAGAAAGTAAACTCTGTCTCAGAAAAAGAAGAAAAAAAAGGCTGCTGTCCAGCCTCAAAAGTGGAAATGTTCATGACCAGTATTTCATCATAAAAAACAAAACAAAACAAAAAACCCAACTCTTTTATTAACACATACAAGGAAAATTCCAATCAACACACAAACCCATTTAAAGGCCAAGAAGCTTCTTAAGCTAGAGCTATTGTAACAGTCTTCTTTCCCAATGTGTCTGCTGTAGAATAACAAACTAAAGATGATTAAGAACTGTGCAGTGAAGTCAGTGAGAGAGGTTCTAGCCTTAGGCTTTAAGGCTATAGTTCATATTAATAATAAATCTAAATTTCTTAAGGAACTTATGAAGTTTGCCCACATTCCAAATGATGTTGTCCTAATCTCAAGGTAGCGATATTCTCTTAGGAGGATGTTTACTTTGCTCTTGTGTGGTTTTTCCTCTTTGACCTTTCTACACAAGCTAACGCAACAGTGGAGTGAAATCAGAAAATGGTGTTAAGTGGCATAGCATGGAAATACCCTTTGAAAGGCATTATTTGTCAAGAGTGGTGGTGTAGACTGTGGTCCTGGCTCTCTGGAGGTGAGGGCATGAAGATTGCAAGATCCAGGAAGCCTGGCTCTTCAGCGCTAGTGCCAAGTCAGAGTACAAATCAAGAAGATCTTGTTTCAAAAAATAAATCAGATTTAAAAACCAACCAACAAACAAACAAATCCCCCAGAGGATGGAGAGATGGCACAGGGGCTAAGAGTCATTCCTTTCCCAGCACTTACCTGGCAGCTCACGATTTGTAACTCAATTTCCAATTTCAATTTTTGTAACTGGTCTCTGATGCACCAGACACCACGAGGTGCACATAAAATAAGCAAATTTCTCACACACACACACACCTCCACCTCCCCTGCCCCCGGAATTGTGCAAGCCCACTGAGTGAAAGGACACAAAGTTTCCACCTTGATAATTACTCATGAATATTGTAACTGACCAACACTCTGTTGGAAACCAAACCAGGCAAACCACCAGTTAAAACCAGAAGAGGAAGGAAAGGGGGCGGGGGTGGGGGGTGTATAAGACAAGTTGGAATAAAACCAGTGGCAATGGGAATCCTATTCAGAAACTTGTGAAAACGTAACGAATAGAAGACAGTAATTTCCTGAGGTTCCAAGTCTTCCTAAATTAAGAGGGTTAAAAAAACTCTACTCGTATATTGTAGCTGAATAGTTCTCTCTCAGGAGGGAGAAGGGAAAAGGCGGGAGGTGGAGAGCCAAAAGTCTTCTCCGGTTGGGTCAGGACTAAGGTTACTCAACGGGCAGAGTTCTGCCGACACATCCTCGGTGGACCGGGGAGGCTCCAATTCTCCCCTCGTGTAGTTTGCGGGGGGGTGGGTGGGGGGGCTCCCGGCCTGATGGGGAGAAGGGACAGAGGAACCACCATCGATATAAACTTGTAAAGCAGACACGTTAACCGAGGCGCAGGCACATGGTTGCCGTGGATACCAAGCCAAGTACCCAACCCCTGTTCAGACGTGGGTCAGGACCCGCTCTCTGAGACAGGGGTCGTGGGCTGGGGACACAGGGGACGGGGTGGGGGGGACTGTCCTTCCCGCGACGTCGCCCTGGACCTTAGTCCCCAAGGCGCCTACCGCATAGAGGAGCACACTGCTAGGGCTGGCTGAGCCGACCGAGAATCGGGAGCTGGAGGAGCTAGGAACGTCCATGGCGCGGCTGCCGTCCCGGGCGGGGCCTGGGCTGGTCTGCTACGCGGCTGTGGTGCAGCCACTGGGGGCGGTTCTTTCGAACGGGGCGGCTCCCGTCCACCCAGGGTAGTGGCTCTCCTTACAGCCACTGCACGGGACCCCGGGCACCGCCATCTTAACCAGGCCCGAGGCCGCGCAGGACCCGTGACGCACGCGCAGAAGCCTCGCCGGAAGCGGAAGTGGTGGGCTGTGTGCTGGATCCCGGGGTCCGTGCTGAATCCCATGGCGGCGGAGCGGGATTCGGACTCCACGGAGCCTCCGGGTTCTGAGGCGCTCCTGGACGCCGTGCTACGGACCCTCTACGACCTGGGTGAGTGTAGCTCCTGAGAGGAGGCGGGCAAAGGCAGCGAGACGCATCCCGAGGCGGCGGGACCACGGCCCACGTGGTGTCTTGGAGCCTTGCCGGCCGGCTCTCCCCTGCGGCGCCTTCCTCTCCGAGAGCTTCTCACCCACTTCTTATCCGACGTTTCGCTCTCATTTTCAATGTACAGGAAAGAAAACTCAGAGCTGGCTACTAAAAGCAGGCCACCCGCAAAAGGACAGGCACTGGCAGGCTGGAGAGCTCACGTAGATTGCCTGACCTTTAGAACCAGACACATAGCAAACTTATTTTGGAGCGGTTACTCGAAATCGCTCACTTACACGATTTAAAAAAAAAAAAAAAAGCTTAAAGCTTGGAAGAACGTTCCGGGTGTACATTGAAAAACACATTTTGTGTGTTTCCCTCATTAACCGTCAGGGCAACCCTTATATATAATAACCTTAAAGGTTCCTCTTAAGTACTCGAGTCTCAAGGTGTAGGGCCTGATGTCACATTCTGCACCGTGTTTACTTGTCCGTTTTAGGTTCTCTGTCCACGGAGTGGAGGACAGACAACACTTGGCCTCCGACTTTCACAAGTTTTAAGGTAGATTTTTAAAATCCCTAGATACAGTTTATATCCACATATGCTGGAATTTGTTAGAGAGTTGCTCCAGTCACCTGGACTCTACGTACTCATTTTTATATCCATACTGGCAGAGTTATATTGGCCACAAGTACATTTTTATTGAGTACACAGCTCGTGCTTAGAAAGCTCTTGTGCCCATACGATAGCTCAGTAGTGAGGTTTAGAATTCTGGCTAAAATTTCAGGTCACTGTTGAGAGTCTGAGCAGAAGAAACAAACTGAAGATGAGAAATTGAGAAGAAAGTAAAGGTATCCAAATTAAAGCAGTTTAGCTGGGTTCCCTTTAAATTTGAAACTAAAAGAAAACAGGAAGAACCCGGACATCTACCTGTAACCCTGCAGTGTGGTAAAAAGAAATGCTACTGTGGAGAGAGGCAAATGCTTCTAACACGGTCCTGGGAACTATGGCGTTGATGGCACCGTGTAAGGGGCTTGTATGAGGACTAGTGTGATCGTATTACTAAAGAGCAGAGATGTACACAGCTCTCTGGGAAGAAAGGCAGGATTTTGATTTCTAAAAATGTTGTGTGTGTGTCTGATTTTCCAAGTTACATTATTTAAGTGTGTGGGTGTGTGTCACCTCCACCATGTGTAATGAGAAAACACAGGAGTCAGTTCTCTCCTTCTACCATGTGGGTCTTGGGGCTCAAACTGAAGTCAGGAGACCTGGCCCCAAGCACTTTGTTTCTTTGTATAGATGAATGGATTCCTGTGTCTGGGCCGCATTCAACGTGATATTCCTTTGGTATTGGTGTTAACTAAAACTAAGATAATTTTAAAATATTTTTTATGTTGAAATAAACAGGAGAGACAGAAGGTGAAACTGAGCAGAAAAGGATCAGAAAGAAGAGAGAGAAGAAGAAAAACTCGGAGGCGATAGCAGATGTGGCAGCAGAGCCGCTTCCCCTGCCTGGATCTCCTGTGCGAGGCCAGAGGAAGAATGCTTCCAGCTTTTTCAAGGAGCTCAGAGAAGAGCTTCAGTCTGCTCCCGCTGCCCCTTCAGAAGACCCTGCCACCACTGCAGTCTCCCTCGCTCCCGTAAAGAACGGCAGCAAGCTAGTGGAAGTAGTAGAGTTTCAAAGCAAAAGGAAAAAAAGAAAACCAAAGTCAGATGAAGATGAGCCAGCAAAGGTAATGGGTCAGCTGGCCTATGCCTGTGGTAAGGGTGCCACAGTGAACTTAGGCTCCACCTGGGGCCCCAGGGCGACCTTCAGGCCAGCATTTGGTAAATGTCTCAGAGGATTCAGCATCTAGTTCGTACCCATCATGTGGGCCAACTGAGTAAGGTTGCCAAACCCGAATTCCCCAGAGGAAAAGTGGGCACTATAAATCTTGTTATACTTCAGTGGGTAAATTGGTGACGTTAGTACCTTGAGGTCTTAGGTAGACAGAAACACTCGGAAACACTCTTGTCAGCCAAGTGTTAACTGATCAATACTTGGGAGGTAGCCATCTCCAAATCATGGAGCCAAGGTTGGTTTTAAGAGTTGCAGGGCTTGCCAGACATATGATTATACTTGTGATCCCAGCACTCAGGAGGAGACAGAAGCAGGTGGGTCTCTATGAATTCAGGGCCAGCCTGGTCTACATAGTAAGACCCTGATCTCCCCAAAAGGAAAGGTTTCAGGCTTTGATAAAACCAGGCCTACTTAGCTACCTTCCTACCTAATAAGCCTTTCGTTGTCAGTGCTCAGAAGAAAACCAGTTTACCCCGCCACTCCTGCTGTGTGCCAGCAGCTATTTTAGGACATAGCATTGTCACAGCTATTCTAGGACATAGCCAGTGCTGACCAAAATGTGCACCAGCCCTTGCTCGGGATTCACAGTCTGGTTGGGAAGTAACTTTCTGTGCAGCGTTCTCCTTCAGATAACTTGTAAGTCTCACCTCAAAGTCAGTTTGTTAAGGTTACCCCCACAAACGATCTTCTCTGCCTCCCATTTCCTTGCAACAAGAATATTCTAATGGATTTTTTAAATTCATTGCTAAAAGCCAGAGAGATGCCATTTTTTAGCCTTCCTCATGCCCCATAAACCTTTATCAATTTTGAAAAATGGGGTTTATCTCATTGTCTTAAGGCAGCTGTTAGAGATTGCCCCAAAGCAACAGAGAATCACCACCAGTCTTTCAGCTGTAGAGGCCAGAAGTCCAAAGCCAAGTATGGCAGGGCCATATTCCCTTCCAGGACTCTAGGACTAAAGAAGCTTTCCCGCCTCTGGCCAGGCAGGCTCTCTGCACCCCCTGACTGATGGTGTTGTAACTGCAGTCTCTGCCTTGCCTTTGCATGCTTGCTAATCCTGTGGCTCTAAGCCTGTTCCTGTACCTGTCTCTCAGGGTACCTACCCATCATTGGTTTTAGGTCTCCCCCTAAATCCAGGATGTTCCTCACCCCCTGAGAATCTTAACTGCTCTCTAAGGTCCTTTCTGCAGATAAGGCCCCAGAGGCAGGTTTCTGAGACTGGGGCATGACCATTAGGTCAGCATTGTTCTTCATGGCTGTGTGAATGAGTGTTAATGCTGTCATTCACCACATTCCTACCGTTTGAAGCAGCGTTGCCTGGACTGAGGTGTTCAGTGACACAGCTCTTGCCAGCCATTCTATTCAGGAGTTCGGGTTCCGTGCCCAGTACTGCAAAACACAAACAGGCCCGTTAGTGCTCTTGAGTCTAAGGCACCGTTTCATACCTGGCTGGCTCACAGCTCTTCTTTGACTCATTAGGATGTCAGGCTGCAGTCACACCTGTTCTTACTTTAGGGATGGCTCTAAGTCAGCTTCCTACTCACGCTTCAGATACAAGCACTGGGACCTGTCATAGCTGTGCTAAGGAATGGCCCTTGACCATCTCCTCCTGTTTTAGGAACCCACAAGGATTTGTCTTTTCTAGCATGCCATGGTTTAGGAAAGTACAGAAGCATTCTCAGTGTTAAACAGGTTTCAAAACTAACGCGATAGGTCTCCGTGCCCTTCCTTACTGCCTCAAGTCTCTCGGGCCCCCAGCATCTTCTTGCTCCCTTCTAGAGTGGAAAGTTTGTCTATTAATAGAACGGGAAAAATAAGCTGGCGTTGTGTGAGTCTGGGTTTCCCGTCCGTCCAGAACAGAATGCCTCGCCAACCCCTTCATGAGTGTTTTCCTTGTACTTGGATTATCTCAGGAACCTCTGTGTTTTGAACTTGTTAAACTGGATTATATTTTTCACTTGTTTAATTGTTCTCTGCCCTTTGAAAACGTGTGTGTGTGTGTGTGTGTGTGTGTGTGTGTGTGTGGTGTGTGTGTGTGTGTGTATACAGTGAAGGAATCAGGTGGTGGACCCTGGAGAACACACACACATGCAAAGGCTGTGTAGTGTGAGTATTGCAGCCTGGGACTGGGGGATGCCAAGCAGAGGGGGAGAATTCAGTAGGTGAGGCCAACAAGGTAACCATGCTATAGCTTTATGACCTCATTCTCTGAAAGCAGGGACACAATCAGAAAGCATTCCAAAAGGTGGGTGGCAGAGACAGTGACTGATAACAAACTCCATTGCATGGTCTTAGAATTAGAGAACTCGAAGAAGAAAGAGATAGTGGTACATTTTGGACAGTAATCCAGCTCTCTGTTCCTACCTAGACCCAGAAAATGACTGTCCTCCGCCCCTCAACTTAGACTGACGTCATGAATTCCGTGATGAAGCAGGGCTGTGCGTCCTTCAGGGTTAATAGGTTTATTTGGGCGCATGGCACCATCTCAGTGATGCTCTACTCCACGTGGCTTTAGCCTGCAAATGCTCTTCCCAGGCTTCCCCACTTTGTGGTGTGGTGACTTCAGAAGTCCTTTCACAGGAAACTCACATGCCTGCTACTTGCCTGCTTACCTGTCCCTAGAGACCGGCAGTGCAGTATGTGGATGCCATCCTGTGGTTATAAACATAAAGAGTTGTGAACAAAGACAAAACAAGTAGGATGCTGAGGGGAACAGGCTCTGCTCTAGGTATTGTGGTCAGGGAGGTGAGGCCCAGGCAGGTAATGCTCACTATTAAAGGTGCTTAGAGGGGGAGAGGTGCACCATATAAGCAGGTGAAGAAACAGCCTTGCCAACCCTGTTGTGTGCCTGACTGATTCAAAAACCTGGAAGACAAGCAGGAGTAGGACAGAGGGGACAGTGACCTGAGATGTCATACAGAAGCTGGGAAGCTGTTGGGAGCCGACTTTAAGCAGAAAGCTGCTAGAAAGCAGCTATCAACTTTGTAGCCATCTGGAACCATATACCCTGATGAGAGACTTGCTTTTCAATAGCCTACAACAGCTGAAACACACTCTGATAAATATCTTGTTTATCCCACATAGCTTGTTTTGCTGTTTACTGCCCCCAGCTACAAGGAGCACGTGGTATCCAGGCCTACAAGGCATGCGGTGCACGTGTTATCCACGTGCTATCTACACCATATATGCCTGTAAGGCTTACGTCATATCCACACCTGTAAGGCACGTGGTATCCACACGCCACAAGGCACGTGGCAAAAGCCTATAAATACCCCAGACTTCCCTTCAATAAGAGAGACAATAAAAGGACAAATAAGAGAAAAATAAGAGAGGAGCCCTTCAATGAGATAGACAATGAAAGAGAGACAATAAAGGAGACTTGAGACTTGAACAAAACCTCTGTCTTGTCTCCATTCCTCGAGTCTCTACCCCTTCTTTCCCCCAACTCTCTCTTGCTAGGCCCTGACCATTAGACCGGAACAAGAGCACAGGCCGAGACATTTTGGCCCCCAAGCCAGACAGAGTGCGGGTCTCAACAGGAAGCTGGTCCTCTCCAGGTCTTAGAGGGAGCTATGGGACTTTAAAGCACATGAAGACAGCCGGGCTGACACCTTACACCGGTCTTCCTGAACTCAGGAGGATCATCATGAAGTCAGTCCAGACTTAATAGACCGGCCAGGGTTACAAAGTCAGAAAGAATTCCAGGCCAGCCCGAACTACATGGTGAGATCCTTCCAATCAAACCAAAGCAAAACAAACATCATGTATGTGGAAAGCTGACAGAATTCCAGCAGGGGCGGAAAGTGATCTGATTCATGTTTTCAGGATACTGACCCTGGATGGCAAATAAACTATAACCAGCCTTCATTGTTCTGATTTGAAACAGGGTGGCTTAAAGATTGGTACAGAAGATTGTTAGAGACAGTTGAGCCAGGAGAAGCTGAGCTGGGCAGGTAGGCTACAACAGTCAGTACAGTTTGGAGCTGTTAGTGTTGGGAAAACTGGGAGAAGGGTCTGCTGGGGAACCATGGGGGGGACTGTTAAGAAAAATGTTTGAAGGGGCTGGGCTACAAACTGGGAGGCACAAATAGGAAAAAATAAAAAAATTCTGGTGCCGCGCGCCCCCTCCCCCCCCCCCCCCCCGGGTGTGTGTGTGTGTGTGTGTGTGTGTGTGTGTGTGTGTGTGTGTGTCCGTGTGTGTGTGTCCGTGTGTCCGTGTGTCTATCCTCTATCCTTTCTCTCCTATCATCTAGCATTAGGGGGTGAAATGGGATAAGGGTGGGGAGATAAAAGAAAGCTTGGGGGAGAAAAAGGAACCCACAAAGTAGCCCGGCTACAAGTGACCTCAATGTAGGGCAGGCAGAATGGGAGGTTTGACTTCTAGTACAAGGAGGAAAAGATGGGATGGATACTTTGTTTTAAAAAGCTTCCAGGCTGTTTGCTGAGGCTGTTGTTGAAATGTGCCCGTGTGGTTTTCAGCCCCAGTGTTTTGTTTTTCCTTATTTGGGGGCTATTTTGTTTATAAAAAGGTTGAACAACCAGAAAAATTATGGATGGAAATGGAGAAGCTTGGGAATCAAAAAATGGAAGAAAAAAATGTCAAGAAAAGGGAGAACAGATAGGTTCATTCCCAGTGACTGAACCAGAGATGGAACTTCTAGGTAGAGGAAAAGGAACTGTCAAAGGGCAGTCAGGTCACAGAAATGGAAAAGCAGGAGGGTGGTCAGATGCGACAGCCCTTTTCAGAAAACAGGGTTAAACCCACAGCACCCTTTGAAGACAGGCCATCCTGGGTCACAGAATCACCAACAGCATTCCCAGAAGTTACACAGCATATGCCTTCTAATAGGGGTGAGCCACTAGGTTGAGATGAATAGGATGGTGCCCTGTAGAAAGCGGGACCTAACGCTTTCTAAAGAGGCGATGATGGTTTATGGGGTTCACACCCCCTTTGGGAAACAAACTCTAATTGGACTACTCAAAGTGGAATTATTCCACAAGACTGGAGGACACTGGGAACAGCTGTACTAGAGGCTGGTCCTCAGTTGCAGTGGTTGTCGTGGTGGAAAGAAGATGCCAGACCAGCCCCGACACTTCTTTCTGGTTCTCTCTTGAAGGTAGCCGAGGGGAAAGAGCTTGGCTGAGAGGAAGGCTTGCACTTGAGAGATATTTAGGGTTGCTGTTTAATAATAAAACTTACCTGGCTTAGATCTACGTCACTTTTCTGTGGTAGCTAACCTGTTTGAGTTCTTCTAACGCTGGAAAACTTCAGTCTCTGGTGTTTAGCAACTCAGCGTAAAACAGAGGGATTAAGTAAAGTAGCCTTTGGTCTATCTCTGCAGGAACCGCAGAGCTCTGAGTCCCGGCCTGCTAGTTGAAGTCTCGGGAAGACAAAGAGGCACTTCGAAATTCTTTTTTTTTCTTTTTTGGGTTTTTCGAGACAGGGTTTCTCTGTGTAGCTCTGGGCTGTCCTGAACTCACTCTGTAGACCAGGCTGGCCTCAAACTCAGAAATCCGCCTGCCTCTGCCTCCCAAGTGCTGGGATTAAAAGCGTGCGCCACCACCGCCTGGCCAGCCTCTATTTCTAAGTTCTTCCGTTCTCTAAAAAGTTCTCTCTGCTCTCTCTCTTTCTAATAACAATGCCCAGTGCCCTTACCCCAGTGCTGTGCCCGCCAGTGTAATCTTTCCTACCCTTCTGTACCTTTTCAAGAATAGATCACATGGTGTATCTGAGCATCTTCCTCCCCACCCTTTTTTTAACCAAAGTTCACTAGAAATTTAAACATAAATTCAAATCATAAATAAGAAGTTTACAACAGAGAATGTTTACCTGCATATCTATTAGGAAGTAATTATCTGGCTACACATTCATTGTCTGTTACTAGCTCAACAGGTTCATTGAAAATTAAAAACTATAATTTTTGTGACTAAGTTATTATTGAAGTTTTATATAGGAAATCACAGTCAACATTTTAGCTTCTGTTCTCGCACCTATAGTAAATTGTTATTTGTCTTTTTATGACCCTTGATTGTCTTACAACCTCTCGGAATGTGTTCTAAGTTGTAGGTCCCTGCTTGCTATCTCAGAAGCAATTAACTCATGACACTTGAAGGTTGGCAGAGTTCTCATTGCAGTTTTTACATCAGAAAGGATTTAACAGCAGTCCTATTATAAAAGATCTTACCAATTACTAATATAATTTTAAGAATTCTTATAGAATCATCAAGAATTAAATCTATTTGTATGCATCACTGCAAGACAATACATCTACATTGTTCTGCAGAAATCTGCTCAAAAGAGTGAGTTAATATCTAGTGATTATTTTATACATAGGAAAAGCATATTAATAGCAGGAATCTTTCCTAACATGTAATCTTCTCAGCCTTGCTTAAAGAAGTGAAACTGATGGATTTGCAGTCTATGGCAGAACCATCTCAGGAAGATCACCTGCTAGTTTTTAGCTTCTCTTAGATGGCGCCCAACAAGGTGCTAGGAATTTGGAACAGCACATTGTATCGAGGGACAAGCTGATTGGTAGACAGTGCTCTGGTGACATACAAGGACAGGTTCCGTTTGAAGACGCAATCATAGAACAATGCTGTTTAGTAGCTTTTAAGAGCTTGGGACAAAATTGAGGACCCAGGAAAGAAGTCCACATCATTTACAAAAATTGTACAAGGCTCAGGGAAGCCTTCACTGATATTTATTTATTTATTTATTTATTTATTTATTTATTTACAAAGATTAGTTTCAGCTGTGAACAAAGCCATATCAGACCTTGATGTGAAACAAGTGCTAGTTGAGACCTTGGGATTGGAAAATGCAAATATGGAATTCACAAAGGTTGTATCGAGGGCAGCACCTATGGAAGAGTGGATCTGGGAGACCACCCACATTGATTCTAGTGTGTATAATGCCGCCATGATTGGGCAAGCTGTAGCTAAAGGTTCAAGATCTCAAAATGCAGTGTTTTAACTGTGGGATATATGTTCATTTACAGCAAAATTGTGAACAAGTCGGTAAAGGTCTCAGATTTCAGAGCTTTAATTGTGAGAAATGGGGTCATTTGCAACAAAATTGTGGACAAGGCATCTCTAAGGGCAATGGTTTTTCTAGATATAAACCAGAAAGAAGTCCTAGGTCTCCAGGGATGTGCAAATGGTGTGGCAAGGGTTGCTCTTGGACCAGTGAATCCAAGAGACATAGCCAAGGCAATTTCTTGGTGTTGGGAGAAAAATAATGGATAAAGTAGGTAGGCTAGCTCAGGGCCCTGCAGTAAAACCTACAAGCCAGGAAATAACAAGAACCTCAACCTAGTATTGCAGACCTGCTGCATGCTAATGCAGACAGTGCTGCGCTCAGCTTGGCCAAGGATAAACATCTTACACTAGCCCCAAAAACTCAGAGTTATAAAATAACTACTGGAGTTGATGGTCCTTTTCCCTCAAGGACAGTGAGGATGATCTTGGGAAGGAAGAGTTTGACTTCACAAGTTTTCGTTGTGTATCCAAGAATTGTAGATGAGGATGTCAAAGGAGAAATTGAAGTCATGGCTTATGTAAAAGAGAGAGATGAAGTTAACACAGGTGGCAGGATTGCTCAGCTGTTGTTGTTTTCCAATACCAAGGGCAAAGCTGCTCAGCCGGGAGATCAGGAGGGATTGGAAGTACAGGGAAGTGTGGTTGTTGGTGAATAGTTGTTAACGATAGGAAGGTCAAAATTAAAGTTGCAAGTGAGTGACATTGAAATACTATCATTTCACAAAAACCTTCAAAGGTTCAGGAAGCGGTGCTCACATTACAGCAAGAAGAGAAGCATCGCTGATAGGTTCTCTCAGCAGACATCTGTGAACCCTGGAAGGAATGGAGAAGCAAAACTGACAACGGTAGCATGGTTACAGGGACACCAGGGGCAGCTTCAAGGAGGCAGATTTAGAAGCCACAGCAAATGGGGAGTCTAGGGGATTTATCTGGTGTGCCTGGGCTTTTAAAGGATCCCCAGTTGCTAGCCCACTGGCCCTTTAAGAATTTGTAGCTCTTGGAACTGCTTGACCCTATGACCTACAGTGTTGGTTGCCTCTTGGATTTCTGGCAACTGGATAGGAAATTTAAAAATCAAGCTGAGGTTTTGAAAGAGGATTAGGTTAGCTGAGTGAGAGGAGAAGCCAGTTGGTGCAGAAAATGTTGTTAGGAGACAGTTGAGCCAGGAGAAGCTGAGCTGAACACATAGGCTACAACATTCGTTATAGTTTGGAGCTGTTAGTGTTGGGAAAACTGGGAGAAGGGTCTGTTGGGGAACTGAGAGAGGAGTAGTTGGGAGAAATGTTTGGAGGGGCTGGGCTGGAAACTGGGAGAAACAGTGGGAAATCAATTCAATTCAGAGCACTCTCACCCCTCTCCCTCGCTCCTTTATACTTCTCTCTCCTATCTCTTAAAGGAGTCAGCGAGTAGAACCAGGCTATTAAGGGTGGGAAAAAGAAGCCGCCACAAAGTAGCAAAGACCAGGTCACTCACTGGTCTGACCCGTGTTTTTCAGATGCTGACCCTGGGTGGCAGATGATTATAACCAAGGAAGTGAGTGATGGGCTCCGCTCAGCAGTCTGGGTTTGAGATGGCGCCTGGACTGGAGCTTAAGGAGCAAATGAAAGAACCTGTCCTTTAACAGGAGTGCAGCTTCCTGAGAGGAAGGACATATTGGGCTCTTAAGCAGGGAGTGTGTCTGTTCAGGTGGCACGCAGCTCCTAGGGCAGAGTCAGTGAAGTTGTCCCCATGCCTCTCGCCAGCTGCTTGGTTGCCACTGTCACTACTCTAGGAATCAGAGTCCCCTTGATGACAGGGGCATGGCTGTGTGCGCCCTCAGGTGGCTCTCTGAGTTCAGGGACAGCCTGGGCTACATAGAGAGATGAAAGATGGAGGAGCATTATCCTAGGCTCTGCTCTAGGAGCTGCCCTGCCATTGGCATTGCAGTGCCCATGCTTGTTCCCATCCACAGACCCCTCTTGCCTCACTGAACCACACACACACACGCACACGCACACGCGCACACACACACACACACACACACACACACACACACAGTTTCTGGGCACAGAGGAGCCGGGCACCTGCAGAGGTTGTATTGCTGACCTGCAGCTAAGTGCACTTCCCACACACCTGTGCCACTCAGAATGCCACTCAGCCCTTGTCAGCACAACTCGACAGGGTTTGGTTTTAAGGTTAATGCACATTTATTTGCCGACAAACCTCATCAGCAATCACTTGTTTACCCGTTTGTCACGAACTACAGAGTGTGGTTTATTTCTCTGATGTTGGGATGGGACAGAGGCCTTGCACGCACCAGGCATGTCTCTCTGCATGTGCCCCCCCCCCCCCCCCATGGAGGTGAGTGCTGATGGGACCTGTGTTTCTCGGTGTGCAGCATCATAGGATGGGACCTGTGTTTCTCAGTGTGCAGCATCATAGGCAGGACTTGGCCACCTTGACCCTGGCCATTCAGATAAAGGGTAGTGGGTCAGTGTAAGCAGCAAGGTCAGGTTCTGACCCCAGGTTCTCTGGCTTCCAGGCTGTGTACCTACTTGCTGCTTGGGAGATAGAATACAGGTTATGTGGGTTCTTTGGTATTTGATAAAGATTGGTGGGAAGAGTCAGAGGCATCACCAGACCCGAAGACACCTCCCCAGGTCATTGTCGAAAAGCCCTGACCCGAGGGCAGAGTGCTTATCCAGCACCCTCTTCATCCTGAGCTCCTGTGGGGTCGGGTTGTAGGAAGAGAGTCGTCTGGCTGATGCACTTTACACTGGCCAGAGTGAGCAAGTCTTAGCTTGATTGGTTATTACATATTATTAATTTGTGCAGGTGGTAGTGGGTAACTACAGTGTACATGTATCGAGGTCAGAGGGCAACTCAGGAGAATAAACCCAGCTCACTGGGCTCTCTGGGAAGTTCCTTACCCAAAGTCGGCTCATTGCTCCATTGGTAATCTTTTCTTTCTTTGGGGACGAGTGTTGCTTGGTTTGGTTTGGTTTCCAAGGCAGCATCTCACTGTGTACCACTGATTATCCTGGAACTCATTATATAGACCAACTAATCTAGAACTCCCAGAGATCCTCCTGCCTCTGCCTCCCACGTGCTGGTATTAAAGGCATGCCGTTACGCTGGCAATTTTGTCTCTTTTAAGTCCAAGCCATACAGAAGAACATGATTTGGGGCAAGTCAATGGGCCACAGGCAGGTTCACTGAGCCAGGAGCTCAGCTCCCATGTGGAGAAGCATTGTGACTGGATAGCCTGCCTATGCAGGGCAGGGATTGTGCCCTGAGAAAGCAGGACTGCCACTTTGGCTGGCCCCATCATCCAGCAGTGGGGCCAACATCTTTCCTAGAGGCTACATGCAATTTACAGGTCTTTTGTTGCTGTGACAGACAGGGCCTGGGATTGAATGGTAACTATTGTTGGCCAAATGTTTTTGTCTTTAACAGTGGTCTCCATGGGTCTCAAGCATCTGGTGAGTCTTCTGCTTTCTGTCTTGAATGCCAGATTCCCTTATGGGCTGGGCCCTACTTGCCTCTGTGACTGGTCTGTTTCACAGTACACTCATGCTCTTCATGACATGATGGGATGTGTATATGTCATGTTCTGCTCTTTTCTTTATTTTGTGCTAGCACTTTATTTAGTACTGACCTCTTTCTTGTGTATGAGGTTAGCACTCTGCCACTGAGTTACCCCAACCCAGGGTTTCCCCTTTAGAATATAAACCACATTGTAACCTGTTCGTCTGTCAGCACACATCTGGCTTGCTCTGGTGGCTGTTGTGAGCACTGGTGTACAGATACCTTTGCAAGCCCCTGGCACGTTGGAACAGCATAGCTGTGTGCATACTTTGTCTTTCTGTTCTGAGGAGGCGACGCTCTGTCCATCGCGGCTGCCCCATTTAGTATTTCTCAACGTCTTCACCAACACTTGTTATTTTCTGTTTTGTTCTTTAAAGGAATGGGTGTTTTGTTTTTGATCTTTATTTTAGACACATATATAATAATTGTTGGGTTGTTTGTTTTGAGACAAGGTTTTATGGTGTAGCCCAGACTGGCCTCAAAGGAGTAGCCACTTCCCTGCCTTTTTTCTCCTGGGATTACAGGTGTGTGCTGCTGTACCTAGCTAATTGGTAGTTTCTAATGTGAATTTGTTTTCTTTGCAGAATAAAACGAAGGTCCTTGAAAAAAATATGGGTATTCAAGAGTTTAACCTAGAGAAGGTAAGCATTTGCCGTAGCTTTTAGTTCCTCCTTAAGGCTTTCGTAGAGTTGATTGTGAACTGACAGCTTTAATGCAGCTCTGCCTCCTGCAGAGTTCTGCCTCCCCGCTAGGGGAATGGCAAACCTGGTGCTGCAGTGGTCATGTGACTGACTGCTAGTCATTTCCCAGCACCAGGGTGTCCAGGGTGTCCACGATGCCCCAGGTTTCTAAGATGTCTGAGAAAAGGGCAGGAGGGAGTCAGCCACTGAGACCGAGCACTGCTAACCACCTCTTCCGAAAACAGTTGCGTCTCACCTGCTGTGGGCAGCATGGCACTGGGCATGAGCATCCAGTCAGAGTACAGGGTGCCACCTGAATCCCAGCTATGAGGGTGAACAAGGAGGCCGCACTGAGAGAGAGAGAGAGCAGCAGTTCAAGAGCCTGGTGGTTTCCTCAGCCACAGCAGCTCTGTGGGGCCAGTGTGGCTGAGTGGCTGTGTGGGAACGGCTGACACACTGGGTCTGACTTGTGCATCCACAGGCTCGGCTGGAAGTGCACCGCTTTGGGATCACAGGCTATGGCAAAGGAAGAGAAAGAGTCCTGGAACGGGAGCGGGCTATCATGCTGGGGGCTAAGGTGAGAGGCCGCCACTGTGGCCAGGCCCAGGGGAAAGGGACAGCCCAGGGGCCCTGGGACTGCTCTTTTATTATTGCAGAGTAGAGACTGATGATGTCTTTATTCCTTTCAGCCTCCCAAAAATACTTACGTGAACTACAAGGTTTTGCAGAAACAAATCAAAGAGAAGAAGACCGCAGCGGAAGAAGAAGAGAGAGCGGTAGGTGTGGTCCAGCTGCCTCAGGTTGGCTGCCTGCTGGCGCTCCCTCACAGCTTGCCCAGCAGTCAGGACACCAGCATTGCCCCATAGGTGACCTCTCCATCTTGGTTATCTCAGCCAAGCCTTATCCGGCCAGCAGAGGCATCTGGCCTGGTCATGGGTAAGGCAAGGCTGGCCTTGAGGCAGTGGCATTAGCATTGCCATAGTGTCTGTCGCTCGGTGCCGAGCTGTTGTTGCCCCAAGGAAGCCCTGTCCTCCATGGGTCATGGCAGTGAGGGAAGCTACAACCAAGTCCTTGGGTTTTTGTGAAAGAGTTTCACTATGTAGCCCAAACTGACTTAGAATTATCAGTCTCATGACTCTGCCTTCTGAGTAGAGAATGTATGTTCCACCAGACTCTGTCACAGGTTTGAAGGTGAGACTTTGTGGTTGATGCTTTTTTTTTAATGTATGTATTTTATGTATATGAGTGCTATATTTGTATATAAACCTGCACGACAGAAGAGGGTATCAGACAAAAAAAAAAAGAAAAAAGAAAAAAAAGAGTATCAGATCCCATGGGAATACAGTTATAGATGTTGTGAGCCACCATGTGGGTGCTGGGAGTTGAACTCAGGACCTAGAAGAGCAGCCAGTGCTCTTAACTGGTAAGCCATCTCTCCAGCCCCTGGTTTATGTTTAATATACCAATTTGAAGATGTTTTAAATACATGGCATTCACATGGCTTATTGTCACAAGGCCATTGCTATATTTTTGAGTATTCACTATCCGTTACTAACATACTATCTTAAATTGTAATGTAGGCGCGGGAGACAGACATTTTCAAGAGAAAGAAGAGGAAAGGGAGAGGACAGGAGGACAGGTGAGTAGTGGCAGTTACTGGGTTCCTCCGTGCTGGTGAGTCCTGTAGAGAGGCCGCAGAGGAGCTTGAGAGCACTGCGGGGGTGAACCAGGGGTCATTTCAGTGCGGTGACCTCTGTCAGGAATGGAGTGGAGAGAAAAGGTCACCCTGGATATAGTGTTCCACACCTTTCTGAAGTGGCTGTGGCCCTGCTTTTTGCTCTAACTGCTTGACATCTTTCACTTTCAACGCAGGAGATCCAAGAAGTCGGCTCCCAGCATTCTGTCAAGTGGACGGGTTGGACAAGTTGGAAAATTCAGAAATGGGACATTGATTCTAAGCCCCACTGATATCAAGAAAATCAACTCTTCCAGGGTAGCTAAATGAAGTCTCTGTCACCTCCAGAGAGGAGCAGGAAGAATGGCAGCATGGGACACAGGACCCCTAACCCTGTGACTGCCCTTTCTTGTTCCACAGGGTCTTTCTCATTTGAGCAGTGAGTCTGTGGGCAGGCAGCGACCCTGCTGAGTGCTGGGCTGTTCCCCAGGCTCCCCTTCTGTTGCAGGTTGCTGGTGTCAACACACTGGTCTAAGTGTCTGTGAATTATGCTAAAGTGCCTTTTGGCTCATGAAGACACGAAGCACACTTGTTATCCATTGGTTCTGTGGCAAAGCAATCTGTTGTCAGCCTGCCACATTGTAAATCCACTTTGTAAGAATTTCTAAAAATGCACCTCTGTAGTGTGAGTGACTGGCTGTTAAGTAACACACAGGCGGTTCTAACTGGTTCCTCACACCTGCTTGGAGCTGTAACCTAACAAGGCCATTTTACAGTGGCGTTACTGCTGCCTGGATGTCAGCATCTCCTCAGAGCCTGAGGTGCATTGAAGGAAAGTGTCCAGTGACAGGGACAATTCTGGCATTCCCCACCCTGGGAGTTCCTTGTCAGGCAAGCAATGCAGCACGGACCTGAAAACCGTCAGGCTGTGGTGCCTGTTAGGACGTTGTCAGGACGCTCTGAGAGCATCAAACACCTCACCAGATGGAGTCCAATGTGCTGGGTAATTTTAAATATTTTTTCCTTCTTTCTTTTTTTTTTTAAAAGATTTATTTATTTATTTTTTATTTCTATGAGTGCACTGCAATTGTCTTTAGACACACAGAAGAGGGCATCAGATCAGATTACAGATGGTTGTGAGCCATCATCTGGTTGCTGGGAACTGAACTCAGGACCTCTGCAAGAGCAGTCGGTGCTCTTAACTGCTAAGCCATCTGTCCAGCCCATGATTTTTTTTTTTAAGCTTATTTATTTATAAGTAAGGGCACATGGGCCACAGTGTCTGTGTGGAAGTCACGGGGTCTGAGTGTCTGTGGAAGTCACAGGGTCTGGTTCTCCCAGCATGCAAGTCTCAGGAATTTGGGTGTCAGGCTTGGCAGCAAGTACCTTCACCTGCTCACTCCCCACCAGCCCATCTTAGAAGATCTTAACAGGACAGCACTGGGGAGAGAGATCTCAGAGCACAAGAAGAGCTATGGAAGGTCTGCATCTTCTCAAGGAGAGCCTGGTGGACAAGGAGTACCACCCGCCATGAGACATCCACCGCCACGAGCCATCCGGGCTTAAGACAGCTGAGGACTGACGGCTTGGCCAGTGTCCCAGTTAAATAACTAGCTTTGGTTTCTTTTTAATATATTGTGTAAGTATTTGTGCTCAGCCCTTAAGAAAGGCAGAGCAGTCCACTGTGTAAATACGTAAAGCTCAGGGTACTGACCACCAAGTACTAGAAAAACATTTCATAGGACAAAACGATCCACGAACAAACAGCTCTGTGTTCTGAGTACAGAGGATTAAGCGTGAGTCAGTGCTCTGGATGAAGATCCTGATGAGGCCTCCAGCAAAATCAGCTACAGCAGCGGCTCGCAGCCCATGGTGCCACTTACCAGATATTTACAGTACAGTTTATAACAATGGAAAAATTACAGTTATGAAATAGCAATGCAATAACTTTGTGGTTGGTCATCACACCATGAAGATGTGTACTAAAGGGTCACAGCGTTAGAAAGGTGGAGAACTGCCGCTCTGTGGGAAAGCTGTCCTTAGGGAAACAGGGTCCCGCCTGAGTTCTTGCTCTAGCCACAGTACAGGCCCTGGCTTCAGTCACCTCAGGGTTTGGCCCATGCAGCTATGCAGGACACATGACACAGGCAGGGCTTGCTGAGAGGGAAGTGGCCTGCATAGGAAACTCCCTGTGACCAGGAAAGGACTACAGCCTGAGCCCCCAGAAAGTGGCCAGGCACCCTTGGATAATGCTGTCTCAGCCAATACTGACTTGAATCGGCAAAGAAGCACTGATACTGAATCCTCAGATTGATGGGAAGCTGACGTTGCCCTAACTCCACCTGTCATACTCCCACAGCCAGAGCAGCACCTGGCCCCAGTGCTTGCTGGGAGTCATGTGATTGCCTCTAACTGCTGTAACTTCTCCCTCCCACTCTGCATAATCCACCTATCTCCTCAGCTTAGGTCTTTTCTGGAATCCACACCACTCTTGTATCCTACTATACTACCCCATAATCCACAGTTATGATTTGTATGTGCTTGGCCCAGGGAGTGGCACTTTTAGAAGGTGTGGCCTTGTTGGAATAGGTGTGCCAATGTGGGTATGGGCTATAAGACCCTCATTCTAGTTGCCTGGAAGCCAATATTCTGATAGCAGCCTTCAGATGAAGATGTAGACCTCTCAGCTGCCCACCTGGATGCTGCCATGCTTCCATCTTGATGATAATGGACTGAACCTGTAAGCCAGCCCCAATTAAATGCTGTCCTTTGTAAGAGTTGCCTTGGTCATGGTGTCTGTTCACAGCAGTAAAACCCTAAGACAGCAAGCTTTTGTGTCCACCACAACCTTGAATAACAAACCCCTCCACAGTACTCTTCTTGTATCCTGCACCATACCAACTCATGACCATCTTTGCAGGCTCATGTATGTGTGTCTGCATACATATGTTCACATTTGTGCACATGTAGACGTGTGGAGGAGACTTGGAGGATAGCCTCAGCTGCCATTCCCTAGGTACTATCTACCTTGCTGTCTGGTTTTAAGTTTGTCTATAGGTGTTTTACCTGCCACGGATGTCTGTGTATTACTTGCATGCTTGGTGTCCAGGGAGGGCAGAGGAGGGTGATGGAGCCCATGGAACTGGAAGCACAGATGGTTGTGAGCCACCACATGGGTGCTGGGACCAGTGCTCTTTCACTGCTGAGCTCTCTCCAGTTCCCCACCTTGCATTTTGAGATTGCCTTGAAGTGGCCTGGAGCTGAGGAAGTAGGGCAGGCTAGCCAGCTAGTGAGCCCCAGGGCCCTACCTGTGTCTCTCCAGTGTGAGCATTCAAGCTCCTCTTCCTTCTTCAGCTTGAAGATCAGAGTTTATTAAGAGGAAAACCAGTAGGACAGGCAAGCTGAAAATTTTTGCGGCTGCTGGAAGCAGGGCAGTGGATAAGAGGGAGGGGGAGCCATGCCTTTTGAGTTAGGGTCCCAAAAAGCAGAGAGATTCAATAATAGAGGTCAGCAAACAGCCCCATGGAGCAGGGTAGCCAGTCGTTCAGAGGGTGAGAAAGTCCAGAGGGTTTTAGCATGCTTAGGATTTTGACTGGTACCACACTTGTTGAGTTAGAACTCAGAAAAGCAGGCAGGTTAAACTGAAGCTCTCCAAGCGGCTGCCCTATCACGTTTTTTAAGTGCGAGTCTTAAGGACTAGAACTATTGTTCTTATGCTTGCACAACAAGCACGCTGCCTGAGCTATTACCACAGCCCCTTCCTGGTCACCTCTTATTAGTCAGAAGGCGTGTAGCCATGACCAGTGTCCCCGTGTCCAGGGCTAGTAGTCATTGTGACTATGGACATATATAAGACATAGGCAGTCCTGAAAGACACTGAATTTGTTGAGGGGCTCCTCAGCTTCCTCAGTGAGAAATTCTCAGCCCTTCGAGGTGAAGGAAGTTTTTCTCTAATTACCCTGTAGCTGTAGCCTCTAGCCATTGCTTAGACAGCTCCAGCTTCAGTCAGCAATAGTCAAGATTTATGTAGGGTTGGCTGTTGTGATTATCTTGGGGTGGTCTCTTTAATCCCCACCCCAAAGAGATTGTCCTTAGAGCTAAACAGGTTTTACAGAAGCTACAATTCGCAAGTTTCTGGTTAAGATAGTTTGACTGTTAGCAAACAGAACTTGCTATCTACGTGGGCATTGATGGTGGCCAGTTCTCAAAAGACTATGTGTGACCCTTTCCGGAAACAAGGAGGAGTGAGCAGGTACACAGAGTAGAAGCCAGTGGCTGTCACAGCTCAGACAGTTTTCCATTCTGATTTTGTTTTGTTTTGTTTTTCGAGACAGGGTTTTTCTGTGTAGCCCTGGCTGTCCTAGAACTCACTCTGTAGACCAGGCTGGACTCGAACTCAGAAATCTGCCTGCCTCTGCCTCCCAAGTGCTGGGATTAAAGGCGTGCACCAGAAGAGAGCTACTTAAAGGTGGTACAGGCCTTTAATCCCAGCACTCACAAGGCCAAGGCAGACAGATCTCCATGAGTTCAAAGTCAGTCTAGTGTACATAGGGGATTCCAGACCATCAAGGGTTACACAGTGAGTCCCTGTCTCAAAAAAGTAAAATTTTAAAATACCACAGCACAAGGAAGGACATTCCAGGCAGATGTGATGCTCCAGGCCACACCGCTGAAGGACATGTGTTATCCCTGATGCTCAGCTTGGAATGCTTTCTCAGCTGTTCTGGAGCCCAGGTCAGGTCTTCATGGATGTATGTCTTGTTTCCAAGACTGGGTGTCACCATCTAGAACGGCTGGTCTTGAGCTTGCTCTGATATTATAAGTGTACCAGTGTATCTGGCATAACCCCATCGGGACTCTTAGATAGCCCCAGTCTTCTTGACTTCTGTAAAAATGAGTCTGTGATGAGAGAGCTGCCTCAGGTGGTAGCACTTGCCACGGAAGCATAAGGACCTTCGTGTGAGCCATGGAGCCTACACGGAGAACAGGGTGCACTAAGGATTTCAACAGTGTGGAGACAGAGACAGGAAGAGTCCTGGGGCTTGTTGCCCAGCCAGTCTAGCTGGATTTTCAAGTGCAAGACCCATTCAAACAAACAAACAAACAAACAAACCTGTCTCTTGGCCAGTGGTGATGCATACCTTTGATTCCAGCTCTTGGGAGGCAGAGGCAGGCAGATCTCTGTGGGCTCCGGGCCAGCCTAGTCTACAGAGCAAGTTCTGGGACAGCCAATGCTACACAGAGAGACCCTGTCTTGGAAAAAAAATTTTTAAAAGGACCCATCTCAAAAAAGAAAAGTGGACAGCATCAGAAGAACACTTGAGGAGACTTACAACTTCTACATATATGCACCTACATGTGTACACACAGACACACAAATACCTTTTTTAAATGGAACTATAATTTCACTGTGGAAAATGGTGCTTTGTAATTTGAAACCACATCTTTACTTTGAGTTTTAGGAGCTGACCAAGTAGTCAGCCAGGACCAGTCTGTGGAAATTCAGAAGTGGCCCCTCACCAGAGACCACAGAGCACATCTGTCTTCCAGTTGTTGGCAGTGTCAAAAGAATTTATTTCAAATCTGTTTAAGAATGTGGTAAAACTCAAGTTTTCCAAAAAGTAATACAGGAAGTTCAACCAACCCCCAAGGACCAGAAAACACAGTGTTTGCAATCCAAAAAATACAAAGGCTTGTGAAGAGCTATACAAAAATTAGAAAAAAATTACTTTCCTAATCACCACTGCCCGCCCACCCCTCCGTGTTTTCAGTGAGACATAAACAGCCACAGGACCAAGAGCTGCCATCAAATACCAACCACTGGGGGACAGAATCGATTCAGTAGGGAGAGTGGGGAGAGAAGGCAAGGAGAGGGCGGGAAAACGGGCCAAACAACAGTACACAGCTTTCTGTTTCTGTTAAATTCCTTCGCCAACATTATACGAACACCATTCATGCTCAGTGCCGTGCAGTGCAAAGGCAGCGATTCTATATCATGCATTCACGTTTTCTGTTGCGTCTACACCCCACTCTCTGCTGGCGCTGAGAAAGTGGGGTGCTTAGGAAGTCCGGTCTCCTGGGGCTTTGAGTTGGAAGGGCCACCGCAGGCCACTCCTGTAGCTCCTGCAGCTTTCTCAGGGCCTTTGTGGCCTCTGCTCACAGCTGTGCCCAATGGTGCCCAGGGCCCCCCTCTGGCCCTCCGACTTTGGGACCTTTCCCAGAGTTGAGCTGAGGTCCCAGTGAGCATCACCACTCCAGGAAAACATGTCACCTAGAGCCAGGTCCCAGCTCCTCCCACTGAGTTCCGCCCTGTTCATGGAGAAGGTCAGGCTCCCACCCTTCTTAACTTATGCCAGGAGATCCTGGCAGCAGTTGTCTAAAATTGACTTGTGACCAGCCATCCCCTCGAGGTCCTAGTTCAGCTGCGTGTGGTAACACTCTCAGGTGACTTCCAAAGCCATCCCCACTGTTGGAAAACAAAAGTCAAATGCCATGGCTGGAGGGATTCCTAGAGACCAGAACTGAAGGAACAGGAGACGAAGTGCTGGCTAATACATGTTCTTGGCTTAGGGGATACCACATGCAGATGCCTTTAGCACTCAAGAGCAGGCTGCTGACAGGTTTGGCCCATCCAAGGCCCTGGAACATTACACTAACCAACCCAGGCTCTCCACTAATGAAGTGTACTTGCTGTGGTCACGTGAACTGTTTGAAATGCCAGGCAGCAATGTGAAAAATATTGCCCTGGTCACAGGAAGCCTGGGTGAAGATATCGTGCTGAGAAGACACTAACAATCACCCAGGTTAGACCCGCTGAGCCTGGACCTTATTGTTGAGACTGTTCCGTGATCTACACAATATAGAGAAGAGGTAGGTTGGTATGACCAGTCCTCTTGCAGGTAGGGATACTGAGGCACACAGAACAGTTAGGAGATTCATCCCACGCATGCCATGAGCCAACACCAAAGCCAGCTTAAGAGTTAAGCGGTGAGGGATACTCTGAGCTCTGGTCTCTGGTCATACCTCAAGCCTCTTTCCCTCAGCTGTCAGGACCCCCTTCAGCCAGGAGCCCATACCAGACTGGCAGTTACAACCTGCTTTTCCTGGGGTAAAAGAGTTCCCAGGACTAGTGTGAACTTTGAAAGTCTTTTAACAGTATATGTAAGAATTCTTTAACCCCTTGAGAGCCCCAAATCCATTAAGATGTCCCTTGTTCCTGCCAGTAAACTTTGGCCAAGAAAAGGGAAGTTCTCCTTCGCAAGGATGGAGGTGGGAGTTGGCAGAAATGTGAGCCCTTCGTTCCTCACTGAAGACCTGTAAAGAATTCTTAGGTTGGGTTAACACTAGGCCAATGGCTTTGGGACAGACCTATGTGACACAGGAAGGGGTACCCACCAACACTATGAATGTTAGCATCTAACAAATCGGCACGATCCAGATCCAGGTCAGCCCCAGGGGGTATCTGGATGCCTTGAGGTATTTGGGGTTGTCACACTAACTGGAGGTGCTCTTGGCATCTGGAAAGTGGAGACCAGGGGTGCTTAATGCTCTCCAGCACTCAGGTCCCAGAGAAAGCCCTGGGTTCATCTCACAGTCCTATGATGGTGTTCTTTGAGAACCCCAAACGATTTTGTCTACCCACTACATCTCCGCAACAGGCCATAGGGACTTGGTAACAGCCTAGTGAAAGGCAAAGCCGGATCACCTGCATAGATTGAGTCACGACTCAATCAAGGAGCAAGCCTTTCACTCACAGAATGAGGGCTGACATGCTGCCCCTGAGGAAGGTACGGCCACACGGTCACTGCACCCGGTGTCCTGACCTGAGAGGGGTTAGAGCACTTTTAACAAAAGAAAGGGCTCGGTAAAGTGGGCACCCCCTCATCTCTCACAGGGCTTCCCGTGTTTCAGGGCTCACTCTGCTCTCAGTATATTGCTTCCTGGCTCTGGATTCCTTTGGGCTACAAGGCAGCTAAGGACATTTTGGAGCCACAGAGCACATAAAGATCTGACCACATACAGTGTGAGACTGCCAAGGTTGGCACTGTGTCCTCAGTCAGGACAGGAGGAAAAGCCCGCACTGAGGGCGCGGCTGTCCTGCTGTGAGGGAAGAGGTGCTCTGTAGGCTGGGTACTTGTCAAGGACATTCATTCAGGAGGGATTGGCATTCACTGACCCACCCAGAGCTGAATTTCTTTCTCGAAGACGTTTGACAGACTTGCCCCGAGGTCCTCCTCGGTGGCTCACCAAGGAAGGCCTTATACCGATATCATTTATATACAGCAGTGATACTTCAGTACCAGCTGCTAAGGACTCCATGTGATAGAACCCCGTGATCCTCCGCCACTCGGAATTCCAGGGCCTTGCCATTTTTCCCGATTGCCTCAACCCCCAAGTGTGAGACACTACCCCGCCCTGCTCTCCTCTCTGCGTTCTTGTCCCTGAAAGGAGCCCTGTGCAGAAGGCAGGGGAGAGGTGGCAGCGGAGAGCTGTGCAGGGCTGCCTGGGCTGTCCCTGGCACCAGCATATTGCTTCTGGGCTCTAGTGAGCAAAGGGAAACAGCTAGCCCTGCCCACTTATTCTGCTGTGGGGGGTGGGGAGCTGGTTCTCTCTTGCTCAACTTCAGGGAACCTCTTAAAAAGGTCACCTGAATTGGGTGTGTTTCTCACCTCTGCAATTCCAGTACTCAGGAGGCTGAGGCAGGAGGATTGCTGTGAGTTCAAGGCTAGCCTGAGCTTTATAGTGAATTCCAGGCCAGCCTGGGCTACAGTGTGAGACTTGTCTCAAACAAAACAAGAAGAAAAAGGAGGAAGAGGGGGTGGAGGAGGGAGAGGAGGAGGAAGAAGAAGAAGAGGAGGAGGAAGAGGAGGAGAGAAGGAAGAGGAGAAGGAGGAAAAGGAAGAGGAAGAGGAAGGGGGAGGAGAGGGAAGAAAAGTGGTCTCCTGAAGAGCTGGTGGCTCAGTGGTAGAGCACTTTCCTGACATGTGCAAGGCCAAGGATGGGTTCTCCAGCACCAAAACAAAACAAAAGTCACCTGGGATTATGGCCACGTTCTTATCTCCCCAAAGCCACCCACAGGTGCAGGTCTGCTGAAGTGACTCCTGCTCCCCAGGAAGGTGACTGGCTCGGCCAGCCTTTCTGACCCGGTCTTACTCCAGGGTTTCGGGTTTCTCTCTTCCACAAGACAACCAAATACCTGGACCACCACCACCACCCCTGACCATGGCTACCCGTGGCTTCCTGGGTCCAGGAAGGCAGAGGCTCCTCCATGTTCTTCCCTTTGAAGTACCTGTCTCTCCCTTCCAGAGCTGTGGCTGTGAACAAAGCTGTAGGAAAGAGACAACCAAAGCTGCTGGGCAACGGAAGATACGGTGGCTGGGTCCTTTAGCTGCTCTGAGGACTCTAGATGGAGCCGTGAGCCGGGAGACCACTTAGCAGGAAGAGAGTCTAGAGAGGCCAAAGCTATGCCTGCACAATGAAGATGGCTCCAGGGGCCAGTGTGGAGGCTGCGCAGTGCTGAATGGCTCCTGGTGACATCCGAGTATTTGAGGAAACAAGGGAGGGGCCACGAGAAAAAATTCTGAGGTAGGACTGGCGGGTCTGTGCAGCCCAGTAGTGGGTACTTGGGAACCGGTGCAGGGCCTGAGTACAGAGTCTGAGGAGGAAGCACAGTTGGGGCCGGCGTGCAGGTACATCTGATAAAAACAGCCCAGCTGACAGGCAAGTCATTTCTCTGTGTAAAATGAAACTCCCGACGAAATGATTTTTTTCCAAGGGATTGAACAGGTTGCTACCAGGCAGAGCTGGGGACTGCAGGAGACAGGAAGTGAGCACACAGGGCCTGAAGGCAGGATGACTCTGTGTGGGGCTCCCAGGCAAGGACAGTGCTCTTGGGGAGAAGGAAGACTCAGCTGCTTCCCAGGTGACCCTGGCTCATGTGGAAAGAGAAGTTGTAGGGTGTCGCCATCTAGTTTCAGCCTTTCTCTGGGGTCTCATCTGTCTCATCGTGACAGAGCAGCCCATGTTACCATGGGGGGGGGGGGGCGCTTCTTGAGTTCTTGATGCTTCAAAGAGGGCATTGGGTGAAGCCATAAGGGCTCACTGCGATGCAAGGTCTTCCTGTGCTCAAGGCCTAGCCTAGGAAGGCAGTGCAGATATATGTCTGTGAATTTCTGTGGAAGCAGATTCTAGAAAAAGTCACCACTGTGCAAAGATGTGTCACTGTCTTGGATTCCAGTATTTCCATTCATAACTAAGAACTGGATGAATAAAATGTAATTGTGTGTGTGTGTGTGTGTGTGTGTGTGTATGTGTGTGTGAGAGAGAGAGAGAGAAAGAGAGAGAGAGAGAAAGAGAGCACAACAGCACATGGGTAACAATACAGACCCTAAGGAAGCTTTTCTGAAGGGTCCTAGCAGATTATTAATGATTAATGTCCCTTCCGAATTGGTTTGCAGTATATTGAAAACTGTACATCCCAGAAGCTCGAGGTCAGTTTCTCCCTGCAGAGGTAACAAGCTGCCAATCTGGGACTCCAGAAGGAGCAGAGCCTAGCAATGGGTTGGTTACACGCAGGCATGGAGTAACATCACAGTGCCTATCCATCCTGGGATACCAGCCTCAAAGTCTGCCTTCTTCTCTTCTTCCAGGGAAAAAACAAAAAACAAACAAATAAAAACAAAACAAACAAACAACAATAATTTAAAAAACCTTAAGAGGAAACCAAAGTTTTCAAACATAAGCCGGAAACAAAAGATGTCCATCCGGAGCACGGTCTTGAGTGCACCCTAAGGGCCATAGCCCTGTGGCATGGAGGTGAAAGGCCACTCCTGACATAGGTGGCCACAGTATGATCATGTGGCTCGCATCTCATTAATTCTCAATTCCCCCTAGAAAGTATCTTCAGGTGTCTGCTGGCTGCTGGCACCCAGGACTTTCTGTTATGCCCTGGTCCTCCGTGAGGTACTCCATGGCGGCCAGCTAGGCAGCGGGAGCCACCTAGTTGCCTGATAGCTTTGGCCGTCCTAGGTTTGTTGGCACCTCCAGTCCTGTGTGCAGGGTGACCTGGAAAAGATGAAACCATCAGGGGTTGGCTCGGTGGCAGAGAGCTTGCGTAGTATGCACAAGACCCTGGGTCCCGCCCCCAACACAGGAGGGAGGGGCAGGAGTCGGAGGAGATAGAGGCGTAGGAACAAAGGGCAGGAGAGGTGTCCTTAGCATGGAGCACGGAGGCAGCACCACAAATAAGTGCCGGAGAACTAGTGCTGCAGATTTTATCACTCATCTGTTCTCCCCACATTGCTAGGACTCATGGCACCTCGTGCTTTCCTGCCTCATAATGGGAGCTACAGTGATGAGCAGCTGGGTTCCCTGCTTGGCTAGAGCCTCGGAGCCCGGCAGCAGAGAGGTTCTACTTCTTGAAGCTGAGTCTCTGCCTGCTGCTGTCTCTTCCAATTCACACTGTGATCCTCAAATCCTCCTTTCAAGTAAACAACACTGGACTGTTGTGGGACCAGTTGCAGGGCAGTAGACACATGGCAGCTCCCTTGATAGCTCCAGGGACAGAAGGAATCTGTTAGAAGCAAAATCTGGCCTGTGTCAGGAGCGCCTGTGCCATCCATTCCCCTGGGGCACTGAGACCTTGCTCTTTCTAGGAGCCCCATGGAGCCCGTTTGCTCCAAGTGATCACGGAGGAAGTAAGTACAGTACTTAGGACCCCCAACCACAAACACACACAATACCCAGAGGCTAGCAGGCAGACTGCCTATCTGATGAACGAGGTGACCAGTTCTCATTACAGTACTCGTCGTTCAGGAAGCAGAGAAGTGGCCGGGACTGGGCAGGGCAGCTGTGACTGTGGGTACCTGCACATTTCGGTTGAGGCTGAGGGCAGGCATGAAGACCCCGTCCACATGGCTGAAGGCTGTGGGGCCCTGCTGTTGCCCATTGATGAAGAAGGTCAGAGTGTGCTTGTTCAGGTCCAGCAGCACGCCCACAGTGGCCCCCTTGCATACACCGCCTTCGGTCCTGGGAAGATAAGCCAGGAAAACCTTGTCACCACACCCAGATCATGGTGTGACAGTAACTCAGGACAGCCCAGAGGATGTTGTTGAGAACACCTTCATTCAAAACTAGCCTCCAAGTGTGTGTGCACATGCATGTGTGTGTGTGTGTGTGTGTGTGTGTGTGTGTGTGTGCCACAAGAGTAGGCAGCCCTAAAGGACCAAGGCTACTCAGCCCCTTCTTATCACAGCATCTGACACTTACACACCAGGGAATGGGATTATGGCTAAGTGGATGCCCCCTGAAACCACAGGGTACCAAGCAAGGGCACAGAAGAGACGTGGTCATCTTTCCATTTGTAGTTCTGTGACAGTCCTGAGCTGGATGGAGCTGGCGATACCAAGGAAGGCCCAGAGACATTTGAAAGGACGTGTCCCTTTAGTTCTCTTGCCCAGAACCATCCCAGGGAACTGACGGCGTGTGCTGGAGAGGCATGCAGAACTGGGAACCAGGCTCTCTGTCTCAGACAGCGCTCCACAGGTGACTGCTCTAGTTTTTGGGATGCTTGACCAATGTCGGGACTGTGGCGTTTCTGGGATGGTAAAAGTCTGTCTTTGAGTTGGGAGGAACTTTCTGTAAAAGACCTGGAAGACTTTGCCTTACACCTGTGCCCTTCAGCAGACTTTCCCTTCATTAACTAAGGGCTCCCTTGACATTATGTTGCTCAGCCATGGGAGGAAACTGAGTCCTTGCTTGGAATTTAGCCAGGGGCAGAGGTAAGAAGTGACCCTGACATGAATTTTTTAGTAGGACCTGGTGGGCTGATCAGAAGCGTGCTGTGCCTGCCTTAGGGCCAGGTGGAGAAACGTCCAACACACTGGGCAGTTGGTGCAATTCTAATGCTGGCCACCAGGTGGCAGTAGTGATAAGTCTGACCTGCCAGCTTTCTTATGAACCCACTCCCTAAGATCAAGGTCAGTCTGGGAGCAGCTTCTGGCTTCTGAGGAAGCTTTTGCCCCCTGCCCCCACTCCCACATTGGAGACACTGGAGGAGTGCAAAAAGATGTAGCGCCTCCCTCTGCTACCTTTTGGCCCTTGTGTTTCTTATGGTCCTTTATTGGGAAGCCGAGGGGCTGGCTGGCAAGGACTCCAGAGCATCTGGGGACTATGGCAGCTTCTGCCCTGGGTATTGAGGGGTTTCCACCATGGTGTCCTCCATTGGTGTCCTCTCTGAATCCCACAGCGCCTTTCATTCTCCCCATGTCTGAGTGAAGTCCTGCCTGTCTAACCCTGCCTCATAGCCTGCAACAGAAGCAGGGCTTCTGTAAAAATTGAGGGCGCTCGGGTAGCTTCCACGCATCCTACTGTATCAAGCACCCAGTGCATGCTTGTGGTTATTACTGCCGCCATCAGACTGTCTAGGTACTGGGCTTGCTCAAGCACACAGGCATGGAACTGGTAGACCAGGGTGGTCTTGGACCCTTTGTGGGTAGAGGTGGAGAGAGGTCACCTGGTAGAAGTAAATTCATATCATCTGGTTGACCTTATCACTTAGTCTGCAGTACCTGGCCAGATTATTTTACTTGGTTAACCTGCAGTGCCTGGTAAGTTCTATGGACCAGCTTCAGAGTCTAGCTGCTGCCCCTCCCATAATCCTTTGGAGCAGAGGATGTTACCAATGACAAGACAATGGTCAGGTAGGAACCTGAGGGTCCTCAGGCAAGTTCTTGCCAAACTAGACCCAGCTTTCCTGGGAGAGAAGCTGGGCTATTTATTCATTATGAAGAAAGCAGTCAGAGCTGTTTGGAAGAGCAACAAGAACACAGGGGCCCTGGGGGCAGACCGACCCTGCCAGGAGCCCAGTGAGATCAGCTCCTTGAGACTGGGGTTCTTTACTCTTTCCCTGAGGGCAGTGCCAGGGTCATTCTAGGCAAACCAGCAGCTGTGGTAATGACTTCTGCTCCCTCTGCGGGAAACAAGTATCCCATTAGCTCTGTGCAGTGACTCGGGCTTAGCTCGATGGTTGCAGGGAAAACTGGAACGAGACCAGTAAGAAAATCACAAATTAAGCTCTCAGCAGAAAGCCTCTGTGAGGCCAGCTGGGGGCCTGGGGGGTGGGGTGAGGTGGAGCGGAGAGCCACCACTGAGAACTGCACCCCACCCCATCAAAGTACTTTCAGTTATGTTCCAGGCAAATGGTTCACTTCTCCCAGTCTTTCTCTATCCTCCCTAGGAACTACAGAACAAAGTGCCTAGAAACCACTCCTCTCCCAACGTCTGGGGACAAGCAAAGGGTCTACAAGACGCTTGTCCCCACCCCTGAATCCGTGGAGGGCAGGGAGCACGCACCTGTTGGTGTGGGAGTTACAGTGCATGAACCAACTGCGGTTGTTGTCCACGTACATGGCCCAGGCCTTGTCGTCCTTGCCTAGCATCATGTCCTTGATCACACTGGCCCTGGCCACCCCGAAGGCCGGGTCCGGGTGGTTGTCATACCGGTCCACGTGCAGCTCCCAGTAGTGTACACCTTTGGAGAATGCAGCTGTGCCTAGCACCACCCGGTCATCATAGCTGCTGCAGGTGGCTGTCTGGTTGTCATTAGATAAGATAATGTCCCGATGGCCAGAGTTGGGGTCAAAAGTGAACCAGGCCACTGGAAAGGAAGAAGGTAGAAAGAGCAGGCTCAAGAATCTCTCCATTTCTTCCTCCCTTCTCCCCTCAACTTTCTCCCAACACAACCTACATTTTTCTGTATAGCCAAGGAGACTGACAGACTTACATCTATCAGAGTCGACTCATTGAGGCCAGTTGTCTATGTGGAATACACACGCACTCACACACATATACAGTCACACTTTGTGCTGATTGGTTTTTGTCAACTTGACAGAAATCTGGGAAGATTGAATCTAGATTCAGAAAATACCTCTATAAGATTTGCCCATAGGCAAGTCTAGGAGGGAATTGTTCTGACTTATGATTGATGGGGGTGGGGGGGGGGAGTCCACTGTGGGCGGTGCCACCCCTAGGCAGGTGGTGCTGAGTTCTCTTGGAAAACAGGCTGAGCAAGCAGTGAAGAGCAAGCCTGTAAGCAGCACCCTCCATGGCTTCTAAGCCAGTGAGCAGCCCTCCATGGCCTGTTTCAGTTCCTGCCCTGACTTCTATCAGTGATGTTGTGTGAGGTGAGAGTTGTAAGATGAAATAAATCCTTTCCTACCCAGGTTGATTTTGGTCATAGTCTTTGTCACAGCATTAGAAGCATCTTTCCTCCTCCTCCTCCTCCTCCTCCTCTTCCTCCTCCTCCTCCTCCTCCTCTTCCTCCTTCTTCTTCTTCTTCCTCTCTCTCTCTCTCTCTCTCTCTCTCTCTCTCTCTCTCTCTCTCTCTGTCCGTCTCTCTCTCTGCTCTACAGTTTCCCTTCCATAGATCCAGGCTTGCTAAGGAGCACAGACAGGCAGGCCGATTGGCCCCACAGCCAGGTTCATTCCCTGGAGCTCTGACTCCCACTATCTTCCCAAAAATGACCCTGGCACTGTTAGAGTGACAGAGGAAGTAGCTATTCACACACCTAGTAAGCAGGAGATTGAAACACAAAGAGGAGACACAAGGTGGCCAAGGACACAAATCTTAAGCACCATTGAATGCTGGCTTCTTCTTGCCCCACCCCTATCCCCAGGACAGCACTGCTGAGGAGTGCTCACCATCAGAGGTCTGCAGGACCACAGTCTTGCTGTAGGGCCCAACACCGGAGGAGTTGAAGGCTTTGACTCTGGCATTGTAGGTGCTGTTAAAATGAAGCCCGTCGATGGTACACAGCGTCTCCTTGCCAACATACACTTCCTGAAAGAGCAAGGACAGTCACTCAGCCTCAGAGATTCCAGAAGTTCCCCTGAGGTACACATTAAGAGTAGAAGTGCCCTCACACCAACTGGAGGACCCGATGAGAAAAGTTCCAACCTGTGCTGCTTACCTTCCTGTGGCCTGGGCTTTGCACAGTCCTCTCAAATTGCTGCCCCCTCTGTCTCAGGGGCACCAGGAGGACAGGGCTGCAGGGGTGAAGCTATCCTAGGATGTTCCCTGAAAGCGCTCTGCCTCCACCATCAGACTGCCAGAAGCCAAGGGGACGCCTGCCAAGTTTCCTACCCCTGAGATCAGCACCTTCTGCTCTGTGACCCTGCCTCTGCTGGCTTCTGGCTCTCTAAGATGGTGAGCTTCCCTGCACTGAATCTTCATTTTCACTTTCTAGGGTTTTACTTCATTCCCCACTCACTTCGGGGCTCCCTCTGTCCTACTAAGTCCCAGTATGTGTTGGCTTGTTCTAACAAGATGTTACTCTGTAGCCCAGGCTGGCCTTAAACCCTTAATTCTTCTGCCTTAGCCTCTCAGTGCTGGGATTCCAGGCAGGAGCCACCACACCTGTCTAGCATCCCTTTTCGTGTGTCTTCTGGAACCAGCAGCTTGCCATGTTTTGGGAGAACCCAGAGACCACTTTCTACTGCAGAACCATGTGCTGCCAAGACAGGAAATCTGCCCAACCACCCTGGTGTCAAAGCCAGAAAGCCAGATTTAAAAAAGAAACCCCAGGAAAGGGTTGTGTGGATTAAAGGTAATGTGAGAAAGCTCAGGAAAGAATTGTGTGGAGGGAAAGTGTGGTGTGGGCTAGCCTGTACAAAGAGTACATGTGTAGGTGGTGCTCTCTCTGAGTTGCCAGCCCACACAGACTCTTCTCCCTCAGGCTGTGGCCACAACCACTGCTATCTCCCAAGGAAGTGCTATCTCCCAAGAGCCTAGGCTGGCGGACTCTTTTTGTCTTTGTAGTCAAGGTGATTGTCTTAGGACAGCAACCTCACAGGCTGGGCCTGCAGGGTTCTCAGACAACACAGGCCTCTCTGGAAACCACCCCTGACCAGCAGCAGCTAGCTCACCCGGAACTGCCCTCCATCACCATCATCCAGCTCCAGGATATAGCCATCGGCAGGGCTGTGGGTGAAGGGCGGAGTCCTCCAGGCCAGGGTGACGCTGTTGTTCCGGGTGCAGCACTTCTCCAGCTGCAGCAGGGGTACAGGTGGCACTGTGACAGGGATCATTCTGGTCAGAACCCCTCCTGCAGGTCCCAGGCCACCCCAACCCATGCAAACCCTTGGGACCTGTGCCCCGAGGAAGTCCTCCTTTCCATCTTCCCACCAAGAACCCTGAGGTTGGCCCCTGGGCCTTGTGGCACACCAAGTGACCTCAGCATGGTCCATACCGCCTGTGTACAGCCACCTGTGTGGGCTCAGATGGCAGATGTCAGGAAACCAAGTGAGAATTAACCTGTAACTCACACTTGATCTGGGAACAGAGGTACTTGGCTCAGATTTACTGCCCCTCAAAGGCCGGTGTATATATAGTATTACTATAATGGTGTGGGTTCATTCCCACCTTAGACCACTTATGTTCCCAGATGAAAGACACACACACGCACACACACACACACACACACACACACACACACACACACACACACAC
>JANHMN010000018.1:48281285-48300742 GCA_030674055.1 Rhabdomys pumilio | reverse complement strand
CACACACACACACACACACACACACACACACACACACACACACACACGCAGCCTTTATATCTTGATATGCCTTAAACAGCACAATAGCTGGGTGACTGCCTAAGCTCCATGCTGTTAGGATCTACCCTGCCAATGATAACTCGGAGTTACTACTTACTAATTTCTATGTTTCGTTTTGGCTGCTCTTTACCCAGTTGAGCAGCCCTCTGGGCCCCAATCTCTTGGCCCCTTTACATGGCGACTCTGCTTCTCCCTCCTGCACGTTCTTATGCTTCCGTGGCCGCTATCTTCTCTCCTCTCTGGCACAGGCTACTAAGGCATGGTGGCAACCTCTGCCCTGAAAACTCCTAAGTCATGGAGTCTCCTGTCTCCTCTTCCTCTCGGTCCCAAGACTGGGAACCCTAAATCATGCCTCTGTCTCTTCCCCCACAGCTACTGGCTGCTGGCATCTTTATTTACCAGTCAGAATTAACTGGGGGCAGGTTCCCAGAAGCTGCATGCAGACCCTCTCCAGCAAACAGTTTTGGGGGATCCAATTAGCATTAGAATATAAGCAGCTACATCTGCGTGTTAAAGGCTTGTTCCCCAGGACGGAGATGGTAAAGCCTTTAAGAGGTGGGGACTAATGGTCACATTGGTGGTGTGCACATGAAGAAGATGGTGAGACCCTGGCTGTTTCCTTTCTCCTTCTGTGAGGGGATGGGCTCTACCATAACATCCTCACCAAAGCAGCAGGCCCAATCACAGACTAACACCCCCAAAATCTTTCATCTTGTATAGGTCGATCATCTCAGGTGTGACAGAAAGGTCACAGGAAGGGAGAAACAAAGTGCACGGGGAGTTGGAACCTTGGTGGTAGCTTTGCAAGGTCAGGGGACTAGACCATGACACCAGGCATGACCTCAGAGGGCTGGGTAGCCAACCCATAGACTGAGGAATTGAATCAGGCATGCTCTGAGCTCACTAAAGCCAAACAGGAGAACCTTTATACATCCCAGTTCTGCGTAGGCTCAGGAGGGTCTAAACAGAGACGTGAGCCACTCTGATCTGATTTAGAAGGAAAACCAACCAAAACCTGGTCTATAAACCTGCAAGTCTCATCTTCACTCAGAATGAACTTATTGTTTCTTCAGGGTTAGCTGATGCCCAAGAAGGGAGGATGAAGGGAAGAGGGCAAGAGAAGCTACGGGGAAGAACTCTGCAGGTGGCAGAGGGCAGGGCTGCCAGGGCCCCAAGGCAGGAACAAGCTTCTGTTCCAAGAACAGGGAAAGCAGGGTGGACAAGTGGAGATTGGTGGGAGCTGGGTTCGGGGAGCTGACAGGGACCCACAGCCAAAGTCAGTGATACTTGAACAGCTTGGCTGATCCCAGAGCTTAGGATGGACGGTCTTCTCCTCCCACCTTCTCTTTCCTCCTCCCATCTCCTCCTCTTTCTTTCTCTCCTTCCCCTCCCCTCCCTCCTCCCTTACTTTCTCCTTTTCTTCATCCTCTTCCTCTTCTCCTCTTGCTCAGATTACAGGAGGATGCTACCCCTGCCCATTCTGCTTTCTACCATTGATCCTTGGTCTACAAAAGACAGCTCAAGTTTAGCTGTGGCTCACCTGTCCTGGTTAGGACTTAGGATCCTCATCCCTGCCTCTGCCATCCTGCATGACTGGCCTCTGTCACCACCACCCAGCTGCCCTTAGCCTGTGTGGCCCTTGGGGAGGTAGCCCCACTAAATAGGTCCGATCATGGCTCACCCTTACATTTCATCTGGACAAAATCTAGCTGGTGAATGGCTTGCAGCAGCGGCTCACTGTCCAGAGTCAGGTCGAATTCTGCAGATACTTTGGGCTCCAGGGCACCTTTGACCCACTGCTCCTGAGAGGTCTGCACGCGTTTGATCAGGGCATCTGAGATCTTAAAGGGAGCACAGACAGAAGGGTTGAGTCCCCAGATGAAGAGCTGCCAGCCTTTGTGCGGAAAGGCTCAGCTTTGTCTATATATAGCTCAGTGAAGGGAAGAGGAGGTGGACTGAGCCTGGACCATCATCGAGCCATGACCAAGCTTAAGTGACCCCCGACCACCTAGACACGCTGTGTTGTCTCAGCCACAGTTCACCCACACAGGCATGCTAGTGTGTGTGTGTGTGTGTGTGTGTGTGTGTGTGTTAGAGTTGGAAAGCTCTATTATGACATCATGGTGGTTTTTCAGATATGCAAACGTATCTGTCATACATCTGTCTGGCCAAGCCTCTCACTTTGCAAAGTGAGACACACTAGCAATTTGTTCCGGCATGTGAAGGAAGAACTTCCCATGTCCCCAAGTTCTGAGGCCCATGTCTTCCTGCTGTGTCTCCTCCCAGCTATTCTGCAGCTTCCTTGCCTTGCCTGACTGCAAGTCACACCTATGGCTCTGCCTTCCCTTGCTGTAAAATTCTGCTTCCAAGACGTGCACAGATGTCCCCCAAAGAGCCAGGACACTATGTATCTTCTGCTTCTTTTTCTCTTTCTCCTCCTCTTTTTCTTCTTAGATTTACTTTTTCTCTTATGTGTATGGATGCTTTGCCTGCATGCATGTCTGTGTGCCAAGTGTGTGCCTAGTGCCCGAGGAGATTAGACAAGAGCATGGATTCTCTCAGACTGGAGTTAAGGATCACTGGGTATCACCATGTGGATTTAGGACCCAAACCCAGATCTTCTACAAGGGCAACAGGTATTCTTAAACTCTAAGCCATCTCTTCAGCCCCTCATGTGCTTTTCTGGAGAGTAAGTGATGGGGCCCATCACTTCTCCCACAGGTAGACAGGCACATGGCATGCTTCTAGGAATGCATGTCCTCGAGTTAGCCTAAATGCTGGAGCAATATCCCCAACAAGGCTGCACCCTCTCTGTGGGAGAGTGGATTCTGCCCTCTCCTTTCTGTGCAGTCTGTCCAGCTCATTGGCATGGACTGTTTTCCCACCACTGGGAAGAATACTCAAGAGTGGCACTTAGTCCCTAGAGACTCTAAAAGTGCCTGTCCACTTCTCCTTTATGGCTGATGCAAAATTAGGGTTCCTTCTAGGGAAGGTCAGAGCCACGATGACAGCCAAGACATTCTGTCCTCACAGAGCAAAGGAGAAGATAAAGGGGTTCAAGTCCCAACCAGGGAGGAACAGAGTCTAGAAGACAAACTAGTTCAGGAAGAGCAGGGAGCACTGGGGGAAGGACGTGGTCTGTGATTGTCCCTCAGGGATGCTCACCTGCAGGAACCCAGAGGGGTCATCCTCTTTGATCACCTCCAGGCAGTATTCCATCAGGCCCGTGGACTGGCGTAGCTTCAGAGTGCAGTGATTGATTTGGTCCCAAACCATCTGAAATGGAGAGAGAGAGAGAGAGAGAGAGAGAGAGAGAGAGAGAGAGAGAACCAAAGAGCCCACTTGTGAGAAAAATAGTCGGGTTATAGCTACAGCTCTTGAGTGGGTGCCTGAGTGAGCTTGGAAGGGCAGTGTTGTTGAGCCACCCCACCCCCAGGTGCCACTCTACTCTGTGTTTAATAGTTATTCCTGGGGAATTATCAGGCCCACTTCCAGTACAGCAAAGCTTCCTGAGCTCTGGACAGTCAGGCACACAAAGGATATGATGGCTTCCATGATGCAGCCAGCATTCTGTCTGTCTCTGTACCCCTTTCCTAGTACCCATGATTCCTTTCCAACATACAGCCTTTCTCTCTCTCTCTCTCTCTCTCTCTCTCTCTCTCTCTCTCAAGAATTTTTTCCCCTTCCCTTCCCTTCTCCCTCCGGCGTAGCTGTCTTTAGACACCCCATAGAGGGCATCATATCTCATTACAGATGGTTGTGAGCCACCATGTGGTTGCTGGGATTTGAACTCAGGACCTCTGCAAAAACAGTCAGCGTTCTTAACCGCTGAGCCATCTCTCGAGCCCACAACCTTTTCTTTTTAAAGTGCTGCTTTATGAGCCAGGTATGGTTCTCAGAAAGGCTGGGATAAATATTGACGTTCATAATTTGCAGCCACCAAAGACTACATAGAAAGTCCCTACCTCAGAAAAACAGATACATTAAAATAGTGTTTTTTGACATGGGGATGTAGCTCAGTTGACAAAGTGCTTCTTCTGACCTGAAGCACCAGAAACATGGTATGTGCCTAGAATCCCAGCGCTCAGGAAGTGGAAGCAGGAGTTTCAAGTTTCAGCTACGTATCAAGCTTGAGCCAGCCTAGGCTACCTGTCTGAGGCCAGCCTGGGCTACCTGTTTGAGGCCAACACGGGCAACCCGAGACCGTCTCCAAAAGAAAAAAAAAATAGTGTCTGCTAATTGAGTTAGATGCCTTTAGCACAGAGCTCCTTGGAGCCACTTCAGAGCATTCTGAGCCTTTGCCCAAGCCAAGAACTTAATGCCAGATAAAAACAGGACTCAATGTTCCTTGGCAGAAATGTGGAAATGTTCCCGTGACAGTTCCTGGTCACACTGACTGCTGATTATGGGTGCATGAGATATCAGAGTCTGATGGCATGAGTCAGGCCAGACTGTTTCTGTCACTGTCCCATGCATTAGGCAAGATGAGCAAAGATCCCCCAACCTCCCATCCTGCCAACAGACCCAGGAGTCCAGAGCAAATGGGAGAGGACAGGCTGATTTGAAGGCAGCAAAGGAAGCTGCAGGCTTTGGAGACTCCCCTGCTACCTGAGTGTAACTGGATCGGCCAACTCAGAGCCATATCCCGGCAGCACTGCTTAAGGCAGTGCAGACCCGTGTTGGGTGCCAACAATATAACAGGGATGGAGAAAGAGGTCGCTCGGTTCTCACCTTCAGCTTGTGCTCCCTCTCTTTGGTCACCTTGGTGAGCAGCTTGGCTTTCTGCCGAGTCAGGGCATCCACCAGGGCGTCACACTGAGCCACCAGGCAAGCTTCATAGTCCAGCCCGTTTTCCTAGGGAAGCAGAGGCTATGATGAGCAGGCGCCAGCCTCTGTCATCCAGAGGAAACAGCGTGAATCATGACTGTGCACTAAGGGCTCCATGACCGTGGCATGTCTACATGGCGAGACATTCTGCAGTCTGTTCGTAAAAACGCTTAACGCCATGGGAAAGAGATCATGAGAGAAGAATGAAGAAGAAAAAGCCTGGGTGAGGCCGGTCATGCCTGTCATCACAGCACCTGAGAACCTGAGGCAGGAGGATCATGAGCTGAAGGCTAGCCCAGAGACCTTGTCTCGAAAAAGGAAGGGGAGGAGAAGAAGGAGGGAGAGAAAGAAAAACAACAGGACATAAGTTGTTCATATAATGATCCCATATATAATGTGTGTGTGTATATATGTGTGTACACATGTGTGTGTCTGTGTGTGTGTATGTGTATGAAAGAGAGAGAAGCGTGGTCACCTCAGATGAAGGATGTTGGTATGCTTCTTCTCAGTTCTATCTTCCAGACTCTAAAATCTCTGTAACACACACTTGCATTTTGTAATCAGAAAAGGTAAATCAAACAAAGTAGTGTGAGTCTGTCTGTCTGTCTGTCTGTCTGTCTGTCTACCAGCCTCTGTTTCCAGTCCTCTAGAATCTGGGTAGATAATGGCTTCTGGCTACGAGCTAAATTGTGCCCTAAGATTGATTCTGAATCATAAGCCCCAAGACCAAACAGTGTGGCTGTATCTGAATCCGGAAGTTAAAATGAGGCCATCAGGGTGGCTCCAGTCCAACCTGACTGGTGTCCTTATAAGAAGAAAAAAAATCAGGACACAGACACACACAGAGGGACAACCACATGAGGACACAGAGAACTGCCATCTGCCAGCCAAGCAAAAGGCGCCTTGGGAGGAGCCAGCCGGTGACCTTGTGCCTGCAGCCTCTGAATTGAGTCCATTTCTGTTGCTTCCTCTGCTCCATCTCTGATCTCTTCGGGTGGCACTCAGAGAAAATGGATACATCCATGTACATGAGACTTAAGTGGTGTTTAAGCCTATGACTTAAGACTGCCTGTGGGGATCAAGCAGGTGGGTATTACGTGTCTATCATCTTAGCCCTTGAGAAGCTGAGGCAGGGGGATTGAGAGTCTGAGGCCAGCCTGGGTTTCATAATGAGACCATATATAAAATTATACACACACACACACACACACACACACACACACACACACACACCCCTACATGATGAGGAAAGGTACGGGAGGAATAGGAGAATAAAGAAGAAAGGAATCAGGGCCCTCAGTCCTGTTCTCCAGCCAGGCCTAAATGCTCAGGGCCTCCCTCTGTGCAGGAGGATCCTCTGTTTGTGCTCATGCTTGAACTCTCTCTCCCCCTTGCATACAGCTCACTGAAGCAAGACTCACTGATTTCTGTAAGTTTGTCAGGCTCGGCATGGGGCATAGTGTAGACCTACAGATAACACATTTATTTAGGAAACGAGATGTTTATATTTTGATTCAAATACACATTTATATTTTGATTTGAGTGCACAGGCGTGCCTAAATACCAACAGCGTTACCTGAATGTAAGCAGGCTGAGAGTGGCACCTTTAGCACCCACAATTGTACAACCAGACAGGTCAACCCTCTTAAAAAAATCACTGTGGATAATCACTTGTCCTCTTCTCTCTGTGTTAGACAAGCAGTCACACTGTCTGCCTAGCATCGGAGTTCACTGACCTGGATCTGCTGCAGTATGGTCTTGAGCTGAACCAGAAACTCCTTCGCCTCTTTGGCCTTATCTGAAACCCCATTTAAGGCCTGAGACAGCTGGGCCTGGAAAAGACACAAAGGAGACGTCAGTTAGTATGGAAGGCATGCCCCTGCATCAGTCAAGATAGCAAGATGGACCTACTGAGTTGTCCTCACTTAAAAAGCGGCCATGACTGACTCACAGGATAGACAATACATGTTGCTTTCCTTTTGCTGTTGCTGTTGTTTACTTGAGGGACTGGGAGGAAAACTGGGGACCTCATACTCGCTAGGTAGATACTCTGTATCACTGAGCTGCATGCCCTGACCAACAAGTATCTATTTCCTAGCAGACCTTGGTGAGTTACTCTGGTTTCATTTCTATTGCTGTGGTAAAATAACCCAACAACAAGCAGTTTATGGGAGAAAGCATGCATTTGGCAATTCCAGGTTACAGCCTGTTAGTTACTATGGAGAAGTCGAGGCAGGAACTCAGAACACCACCGCCACTGTTAGGAGCTCAGAGAATAATAAATGCATGGATCCCTGCTCACTGGCTTTTGGCTAGCTTCCTCTTTTATACAGTTCAGGACTACTAGTCTAGAAAATGAGGCCACGCCACAGTGAACTAACTCTTCTCACATTAATTAGCTTAATAAAGACACCACCACCACACACAGAGAGACATGCTTAGAAGCTAACACAAGGTAAGCAATCACTCTTTGAAAGACTGTCTTCCAGGGTGATGCTAGGTGTGTCAAGTTGATTCTTCTGTTTTTTGTTTTTTGGTTTTGTTTTGTTTTGTTTTGTTTTGTTTTGTTGTTTTTCGAGACAGGGTTTCTCTGTGTAGCCCTGGCTGTCCTGGAACTCACTCTGTAGACCAGGCTGGCCTCGAACTCAGAAATCCACCTGCCTCTGCCTCCCAAGTGCTGGGATTAAAGGCATGTGCCACTACTGCCCGGTGTCAAGTTGATTCTTAAAACTAACTAGCGAGTGTTGCTCTGTCAGCTGGTCTCAAAGCTACAATAAAGACTAGTGAGCTAATTGTTTGAAACTAACAGCCGGCCCCTGATGGTTGCTGCACTCTGTACAAAAAGGCAAACGGGCCCTGGTCTGGCCAGTCCTCTCTCTTCCTGTCACAGATCCATCTCCTATCAGTAGTACTGTAAATATTTCAGACTCCAGTCAGACTCCAGCCCCTACCTACATCACACACAGTCCCCTTTTCTGTCACTGAGGACAGGACAATTTCCCAAACCAAGCCCACATGTTTGATTTAACTCAAGTCATATTTTTTTCAAAGTAAAAATGTTGACCGTGGAACAAAACTGAACCAGAAAGGCTGGGACCTCTCCCTCTTCACACCCCGCCTTCCTGTGTCAAGCTCCGGGAATCAACCCTATCCCTTCCCTTCTTCTGTTTCTTTGTAACTGCTCAACCTAGAAGGTTCACCATCCCTGCTTCCCTCTGAGGGTGTCTGGGATGCACAGCTGAGTTTCTATACAGAACTGTGATACATTAGTATCCACTCAGCAATGAGCCAATGAATGTATTGTTAGGCAATCCACACCTGCACAGAGGATCAGTCTCCAGAAACTTCCTTAGAAGTACAGTCCCCTGTTCCACTCTAGAGAGATGCGAGGGAAGCTCAAGATTCTGGACCTAACACGCTCTTCAGCAGCTTCTGCTGCTGTCTCAGACTTAACAGCCCCTGCAGCCGTGGCCTCAAGAAACCTCTTATAAAGCAACTTTGAAAGCAGATCCAGAGACACAGGGTAATGCACAGAAAGCAGAAGCACCTAGGAACAAGAGCTCAAGCCAAGGGAAGGTGTGGGCTGTGACCTTCTCAGAGAATTTTGGAAGCTGCCTTCAAGATATAAACCAAGCTGGGCATGGTGACCCATGTCTGTATTTCTAGTATTCAGTAGGATGAGACTGGAGGATCACGAGTTCAAGGCCAGCCTGGTCTTTATTGTGACACTCTGTCTCAGTAATAAGTTCATTGAAACAAAACAAAGAAAAAAAACAAACAAAACACCTAACCAGGGCTCCAGGCAGAACAATTTTGTTAAACATCCTAAACTAACCATCAATGAGATAAACGACTCTTTAGTTATTTAACTGAAATCAGCTACATCTGGCCTGGAAACTGCCACATTCTTCCTCACACTGTGTCCTTGTGAGCAGCCATCCCATGTCCAGTGTTCCCAAGACTAGTTACCCACTGGGTCACTGCAAGGGTTTAGTGGTCAGGCAGCTGCAGGGCAGACTTTGAGGGAGACTAATTCTGAGGTTTGAGTGCAGATGTTTTGGAGGGCCACTGTAGGAACCAAGACCCAAGAAAGAGCTTTACACCTGTAAGCCTACCATTCAGAAAGCTGAGACAGGAGAATAGCTGTGAGTTCAATGCTAGCCTGGGTTAAATAATGAGTAATATTTATTTTATTATTAATATTTAATAATTAAATAATGAGAAGATACACTCTCAACCAACCAATCAACCAAGTAAACAAACAAACAGAGACAACCAGCTTTGCATCCCTGTCTGATTTGGCCACGTGTATCAAAGGATCTGTTGCTATCTGACACGGCTTCTTTTCTCCCTGTTCTGGGTTCTGGGTCTGGTTCTCCCTCCAGCCTGGTTGACGGGACTCAGATCTCGGCAGTCCTTACTGTCACTCTGCTATCCTCCCGTATTGGCTTTTCCTGTGACTAAATTGTTTGGTCTTGAGAGATGGAGACCTTGCTTGTCTCATCTAATAAATATTTGTTGAACAGATGGTTTATTTTTGCTTGGACAACAGGTCAGGGAAGCTTCTAAATTGTACAGAGATCCAGCAGCGAGGAGCTGACCTCTGTAGCAGCTTTCTGGCCAGCATTAGTATTAAGATGGCCCCGAGTTCAACTTTTGACAGTGTGAAGTTTACCCAAGGGCCTTCACTTGCCCTCAGACTGCTGAAAACATTACCAGGCACATATGCCCTGACAGGTGCTAATACCTTAAACAGTGGTCCTCAGCCTTCCGAACGCTGCAACCCTCTAATCCTGTCCTCATGTGGTAGTGACCCCAACCATAAAATTATCTTCGCTGCTGCTTCATAACTGTAAGTATGCTACTGCTATGCTTGTAATGTAAATATCAGATATGCCCGATATCTGATATGCTAGCCCTGTGAAAGCGTCACTTGACCCCAAAGGAATTGAGACCCATGGTTTGAGAACCGCTGTTAAAACCATCACCTCCAAAGGCCTTTGCCACATTTAACTGAAGCCAAAGAAACAGATTTTAAGCAAAATCCAATCAACCTAGAAACACGCCCAGAATGAAGATGCATACCGCCACTCTGTTCTTTGGCTGCCGAGATGCGAGCTCAGGTCCCCGTGCTCCCACCGTGAGCTTGGTCATCTCCCTAGTCACAATCTCGTCCCTTTTTTTCTTTCAGGAATTTGTCACAGTGACAAAACGTCTGACATAGTCACACAGGAGAATCACACAAAGACTGAGTTACAGAACTACCATTTGCTGGATCAGATCCTTCCTGGATCCTGGGGGGTATGGGGTGGAGGAGCAGGTGCCTGTTGACACCTTGGTTTCAGCCTTCAGCCCCAGCAATGTGGAGAATGGATCTGTTGTTTTAAGCTACCTGGTTTGCACTGACTTATCAGGGCAATTCCAACCAATGAACAGTCTTTTCTTCTAGCACTAGCCCCTCGTGAATATTCATGAGATAGAATCACAGCATATGTGCACTTTGTCCTCATAACACAAACGGACATGGAGCTTTCCAGAGGAGAGGCGGGACAAGTGCCTGCACCTTTGACAGCACCCTGCCAACCCTTTCTGATTAATCCACACACTAGCCTTTCCTGAGGCACACAGAGGCTAAGAAACTTACTTGAAGACACAGTCTCAAATGAACCAGATCTGGGTTTCATACTGTTTCTGTTTCATTGTTCAGTGGCAGACTTTGAGGTTGGAACAGCTCTCTCTAGGACAGTAGTTTTCAATTTATGGGTTGTGACCCTTTTGGGGGGGAATCAAATGACCCTTTCACAGGGGTCACTTAAGGCCATCAGAAAACATGGATGTTTACATTACTATCCATAACAGCAGCAAAATGAAGTAGCCACAAAAGTAATTTCACGGTTGGAGTCACCAGGATATGAGAACTGAACTCACTCACGTACTGAAGGGTCACAGCCTTAGGAAGGTTGACAGCCACTGGTCTAGATATTCACTGAATGTGGCATGGCCCCCAAGTCAGCCCCAGGAAACAGGACCATTAGGGCAAGCCAACGTGCTGTTAATTCTCACAAGAGGGCACTTATGGCAGATGTCCAGTCTAAGCCCCACCACCAGAGGGCGCTGAGGTTAGACTGTGCTCTCCTGCAGCATCTGGGCAGGGAAGCCGTCTCCAGCACTCTCAGCCTTTATACTTGCAGTAATAATCGTGACAATGGCAGTGACGGTGGCTTGGTGACTTTTGTGGCTTTCCTTCTTGTCACCTGAGGTAGACATTGTGTTAAGTCATTAAAGTGCATTGTCTCTGGGCTGGGGAGATGTCTCAGAGCAAGCATGGGGCCCTGAGTTGTGGACCCCAGCACCTATGGAGGGAAAGGCACATTCCTGAAGCTCATTGGCCAGACAGCCCCATCAATAAGCTGCAGGCTCAGTGGTCTCAAAAATCAAAGTGCAGAGTCCTTGAGGAAGATACAGACAGGATGTGGACCTCTGGCTTCTCTACTCATCTCAATACACATGCACTCATATGCATAAGTGCACGCAAGAAAAAGCACATTGTCTTGTTTAATACAAATGGCAAGTGACTGCACTCCAGGATTCCCATCTCTGTAACCTGCTTCCTTTGCCTGCCCCAGCCTCCTCTATCCATGAGGCATACCAGTACGCAAACTTACACCCAGTGTATTCTCTGGGTCAAGAAGACAGAAAAGTCACGTTATTATTTCCCAGCGGCCTCCTGTCCTCTGGTGAGATCAACTGATTGCTTCTGACACAGAAAAAAAAATCAGAGGCAGGCAGGAGAGAAGGAGGGAGGGAGCAAAAGAGAGAGCGAGGGAGGGAGGAAGGGAGGGAGGGAGGGAGGGAGGAGAGGCAGAAAGGGGCAGGCAGGAGGTGGAGAGAAGGAGAGGGGGAAGGAGAGATGAAAGAGAGAGGGGAAAGGGAAGCAGGGAAGGAGGAGGGAAGGGAAGGGGAGAGAGGGCAGGCCAGCAGTGAGTTCACATTGCACTGAACTGTGCACCTCGAAAGGTGTTCGACTGTCCCCTTGTCTACTCACACCCTGTCCTGTGATGACCCTCTCTTTGTGAGTCTCTCAGCGCCATGAGTCAAAGAGCTGTTAACAGTATTTGCTCTGAAATAATAACCTATGGTATTGGCATTAGCATACATTCCAGGGTTACATCTTATTCACTATTCAATAAAGGTTCTCGTGGTCTCCTGAGTGACTGGTGTCCCGCTGGGTACTGGAGTACAAAGGCACAGTAAGGTGTGATCCTTGCTCACAGGATTCTTGAGTTACACTGTTATTTCTGTGTGTGCTGCATAAGGATGACTCGGAGATGAAGAGAGCATGCCAGGCTCTGTTAGCTGCCTGGCATCATCGACAGGTGTGGATAATATGGGTCTAATTAAGATGGAATTCTATTTTTAAAGCCGGTTCTAGTGTTAGAATAAATGCTCACTGGAGACCTTGAGAATATTCAAACGGTGGGAAAGCAAAGTGAAAATGATCACAAGTCATGCTTGCAGACCAGAGAGTGGCTCAGGTCATATCCCACCAGCGACAAGAACAAGCCTGGAGTGGGAGTGTGAGGCGCAAACCCCATACCAGAATCTCAACCTTAGCCATAGCTAGTCCACACGCCAAGCAGAGGCAGGTGAGGTCCTCATCACCCCCAAACCAAAACAGCTTCTCTAGGACCAGGCAGGTTATAGTTTTAGCACCTTAAAGTCAAGATGCGCTCTCTCTGATTAGGCTAGCTCAGTCTTGGTATCTCAAAACCAAATACCCACTTGGATGGGGTTTTGGAAACAATAATAGAATTGCTTCAGTAACAATAATGACTAGTGAGACTTTGTTGCAGTTCGTCTCTGTGGTCAAATTACCTAAGTAAGTAAGTAAGTAAGTAAATAGTACCTGCCTCTCTGCTTAGACAACTCCACCCTTCACAATCCACCTCCCCTGCTCCACCGAACCCTGACTCTCCCCCCCGCCCCCCCCCCCCCCCCCCCCCGCCTTCTGTTTTACCCTGAGGACCGACTCCATGTGTGTTCAGTAGTATGTGGAGTGCTACTGATCTTTCTTTCTTTCCTTCTCCGTCTTCTTAATATTATTCTTACTTATTTATTCTTGGTTTTTTGAGACAGGGTTTCTCTGTATAGCCCAGGCTGTCCTGGAACTGCTCTGTAGACCAGACTGTCCTCAAACTCAAGAGATCTCTCTGCCTGCCTCTGCCTCCCGAGTGCTTGGATTAAAGACATTCACCACCCTGCTTGTTTTTGCTACTATTCTTGGTTTCCTGTCCATACTGTGATGTGAGCCTCTTGGCCACTCGAGTGACTAGAGCTAACAACTATTTAAAATCAACCTCTCTGTGGCTGGTGGTCTTTTTCTACTTTGTAGGTTCTTCTCTTTTCCACCCCCCCCCCCCCCCAATGCTAGATAGAAGAGAAACAAAAGGATAGAGAGGAAAGGGGGGCGTTATCCTTAGCCGACTTCCTGCTGATTAGGGGCTTTGAGTGAGTTCCCCAGGGCAAGTTTGATCCTCACCATGGGATATCTAAAATTTTCTTTGCACACAACTACTTAACAAACCACGACCAGCACCAAACAACAGCAACCAATCAATAACCAAAAACCCACCACACCGACAAACAGGGCTCTAGCATTAAATACCCTCTGAAAAAGCTCCCAGAATTCCAAGCAACACATAGTCTCAGAAACTATCTGCCACTGGCAAAGTCACACCCCTGCTAGAGCACAAGGCAATCCATAGTCAGCTGCTGTGGACAGTCTGAAGTAGCTCCATATCCCACACCTGGGATTAAAACAAAAATACTTTCTTATAATAATCCCGTATTTTCTAAAGAGACCAAAATTCCCAAATTGATACTATACCTCTTCATCAATCTCTTAGGTCCCTCTTCGAATCTCCTTATTGAGCCCCCTTACCTTAGGTCCCCCTCCACCATTTCCTCAAGGAGTCCCGTTTTCTTAGGTCCCCCTCCACCATTTCCTCAAGGAGTCCCGTTTTCTTAGGTCCCCCTCCTTCATTTCCTCATGGAGCCCCATTTTCTTAGGTCCTCCCTCTGCCATTTCCTCATGGAGCCCTGTTTTCTTAGGTCTCCCTCTGCCATTTCCTCATGGAACCCCCTTTTCTTAGGTCCCCCTCCACCATTTCCTCAAGGAGTCCCATTTTCTTAAGTCCTCCCTCTGTCATTTCCTCATGGAGCCCTCTTTTCTTAGGTCCCCCTCCACCATTTCCCCATGGAGCCCCCTTTTCTTGTTTCTTTTCTCCCCCTACTTCTGCTCCATTAGCTTGGAAAGTGATTGAGACATTCAAAAGGGGTCTTCTGCAAGGCCGAGCAACATGATGAAAACATGTAAGAATTCCTTCCACAAAGGCTCTGTCAGTTCTCCAGTGCTGCTTAAACTAATGATCTATCTTCCTTTGCCTCTCAAGCTGGATGCCCCTTCCCTGTGGCTCCCTGGTCCATCTGCGGACGTTTATGTACGTTCCAGGTGCTAAAAGGGTGGATGATAACTCATTTTCTCATTTTTTAGACACAGTGTCATATTTTAAAATATCCCTCTAATTTGTACCAACATATCAGTACCAGGTCCCCTGCCAGTAGATGGTTTTGTAAGCTACAGGTATGGAGCCTGGCTGGGTGAATGGAGCTGTGTCATGACCAATACCCAGTAGCAATGGTTACAGTAAGAGAACCAACTGGGGAAGCCAAAGTCTTCCCTCCAAATGGGCTGATGCACTGCAGGGACCCCATGACATGTGTAATGTCAAATGGTTACATGCCATTTGTACTGGCACAACTGTAATTTTAGAATCTGGTACCCACTGCTGGGAAGAATAGCTTTTTTCCAGTGGCAGTAAAGATCCTGACTTCCTGTTGTAAACATTCCGAGTGTATGTATATATGTGTGTGTGTGTGTGTGTATGTATGTATGTATGTATGTATGTATGTATGTATGGTGACTGTCTCTGGGGTAGGAACTCCTAAGGCTGATGTTCAGAGGACTTCTTGCAAGCTTTGGTTCCATGCAAGCTCATGGCAAGTTTTGCTTCTCGGTTCATCTGTTTTCTTCAAAGGGAGTTTAAGGCAGACTGTAAGAGTCTATACAATTCAGGAGAGTATAACCACTCAGGAGCAGAGAGAAGACCACTCGTAGCTGAGGAAAAATCGAAGAAAGGCCCTCTCTTTCTGGGTAAGAAGCAGAGATTGACCTGGGAGCACACCCTGAGAGGCTCCTTGCTGTGAGAAGCAGGCAGGACAACAGAGAACAACAGAACAACGCTTCAAGGTGGGAGGGGTTAACGCTTGACACAGCCTGGGAAAGAGCCAGTCATCCACAGATGTTACCCAGACCATAACACAAAAGACAAGGAGAAACAGAACTATGAATCTTAGGAACGCAAGGCACTAGCAAATTATCTACTGCACATGCCACTGGAATCCAACAGGGAGGAGAGAGGTGAGGGGACGGAAATATAAGAGTGTAGAAGAGTAACCGAACGACACAGTAGATAATGGATCTACAATTCAATAAGACCTCAAAACACAAGCCCAAGATGCCGAGGGCACCACCAGCAGGGTGTGCCCTTTCTCCTGACACACTCGCTCAGCTACAGCTCCATGGATTGCAACAGCTCCTAAGTAGACGTCCTGCTTTCTCATTGTCCCCAGAGATCAGAATGACCTTCTTAGTAATAAAGGTTGCATGGCTGGAAGGAGGGCTCAGCAGTTAACAGCATCTGCTGTTCTTTCAAAGGACCACAGTACGGTTACCAGCACTCTTGTCTAATGGCCTCCAACCATCTCTAACTCCTGCTTCAGGGAACCTGACACACCTGCATATACATACACGTGCACATATACAGAGAGAGAGAGAGAGAGAGAGAGAGAGAGAGAGAGACAGAGACAGAGACAGAGACAGAGACAGACAGAGAGAGAGGGAGGGAGGGAGAGATTGAGAGAGAGAGAAAAAGAGAGAGAAAAAGAGAGAGAGGGAGGGAGAGATTGAGAGACAGAATAAAATAAACATTTTAAATAAACAGATAAACATCACTACCCAGCTCAAGCCCCTCCAATGGCTTCCATGAGCCCATCACCCTGTCCTTCACCTGTCAGACCCTCCGCCTTACATCTTCAGACGCTTGCCTGTCTCTCTCTGCCCTCTACCTATTCACACACACTGTACACTCTTCCCGCCTCCGGTAGGTTCTTGCTTCCTGATTCCCACTGCTTTCTAGTGTGCACAACTCCTTCTGTCTTCAAACCCCAGGTTCCGTCTGAAACTCAGCATCCTTGGGATGACTTTTTTCCTACCTTCTTCACCGAAGAAGCCCACTGAAGTGTTTGTGAATTATTTTATTCACAGTTTAGGACATAACACATAGCCAAAGTTGCCCAGCGTTATTTACCCACTTGATTTTCTGCTTATTTTGTTTTTGCTGTGATAGATGTGTGTGTGTGTGTGTGTGTGTGTGTGTGTGTGTGTGTGTGTGCCTGTGTGTATCTGTGTGTAGATATGTATGTGGCTGTGTGTGTGTGTGCCTGTGTGTAGATATGTATGTGTCTGTGTGTGTGTGTGTGTCTGTGTGTCTGTGTGAATGTATGTATGTGTGTGTATCTGTAGGTGTGTGTCTCTGTGTGTGTCTCTATGTGTATGTGTCTGTTTGTGTATCTATGTGTGTGTGTGTCTGTATGTATGTGTGTATGTATGTATGTGTGTGTATGTATGTGTATATCTGTAGGTGTGTGTCTCTGTGTGTGTATCTGTGTGTGTCTCTGTGTATGTGTGAATGTATGTATGTGTGTATGTATATGTATGTGTATCTGTAGGTGTGTGTCTCTGTGTATATATCTGTGTGTGTGTATATATGTGTGTGAATGTGTGTGTGAATGTATGTATGTATGTGTGTGTATGTGTGAATGTATGCGTGTGTGTGTGTGAATGTGTATATGTGTGTGCATATCTGTAGGTGTGTGTCTCTCTGTGTGTATCTATGTATGTGTATATGTGTGCATGTGTGAATGTATGTATGTGTGTATGTGTGAATGTGTGTATGTGTATGTGTGTGCATATCTGTAGGTGTGTGTACACACGTGTGCATTTATGTGCACACAGAGGTCAGAGGACAAACTTGACCTTCAGGCACCTTCCTCCCTTCTACTTCTTTTGAGACAGTTTCCTGTTGTCCCGGACCTTTGTCTGGATCTGGCTGGCTAAGAGTCCTGTCTGGCTCAGCCTCCTACTTCACAACTGCTGTGGTTACACATATAAGCCACCAGACCAGCTTTTAATGTGGATCCTGCAGACTAAATTCAGGTTCTTGCCCTTGCAAAGTGAGCGAGTGCCTTACTGAATGAGCCACCTCCTAGGCTGTGTGCCAAGGGAAGATGACAACTCCCCTGAAGCCTTGGTACTTAAGACACTGGAGGGCACAACTCTCTCATGGGCAGATTGTAGCGTAGCTGCTCCCGGGAGGCATAAACTCAGAGAAGGACGTCAGCTCTGCCTTCAACAGGAAGTGGCAGCAGCGGCTGATAGCTCTGTGCGTAAGCAGTCATCCAGATGGCAAGGATGTGTTGAGTGACAACCCGGCTTCCTTCTCCCGCTAGGAAACCTTCCTGGTTAATCACATTTCATTAAATCTCCCAGTTTTGTAGACATTACCTAACCAACTAGGATCAAAGATTGCAGGATTGGGTTAAGTCCAAGAATTTGCCTAGCACAGCCTTGACCTAATTTTTAAAGAGGTCATTGTTATTATTAACGTGTATTATGTGTATCTGAATGTGTTCACATGTGAGTGTGGGTGCCCCCAAGGAGGCCAGAAGAAGTTGTCAGATGTCCTTGAGTGACAGATGTTTGTGAGCCACTGAAGGGAAATGCTGAGAACCTAGTTCTGGTCCTCTGCCAGAGGAGGGGAGCGGGGAAACTCTTAATCTCTGAGCCCTGTCTCCTGTCCTTTGACCTATTTTTTTTAAGCCATCCCCTTTGACCTATTTTTATTTTAAAGCTGTGTACCACCTAGGCAGACTTTCAGACAACAGGTGTGCCGATTACCTCCTCTCTCCTGTTCTGCTGAATAAAGGTGAGAGTACTCATACCTGTCTCCACTCTTTAGACTGGTTGTCAGCTAGCTTTTATTTTCCTCATCTGTTCAGGGATGTCAGACACATCTATTTTCTCCACAGGTACATCTACGTTGCTATTGCTGTAGCTTTCTGTTGTGTTTTTATTGTAATTCAAAGTATCCACTGAGGAATGATAGAGAAATGCTTTGTTCTCGAAGTTTCTGTTGTCACTGTGTGGTACTACGGGTCACACCCAGAGCCTCATACATGCTGGGCAAACACTACTACTGAGCTGCACCCTGTCCTGGCTTGATGGTACACTGTTTGTTTATCTTTGGTTTTTTGTTGTTGGGTTTTTTTTTTTTGTTTTGTTTTTGTTTGTTTTTGCTTTTTGAGACAGGGTTTCTCTGTGTACCCCTGGCTATCCTAGAACTCTGTCGACCAGGCTGGCCTCAAACTCACAGAGATCGGCTTGTCTTTCTCTATCTTCTGGGTGCTGGGATTAAAGGCGTGTGCTTTAATCTGGCTTCTTGATGGGACATTTTTAAACAAACATTTTATGACTTGGTACTCAAGCTCGTTAAGCCCCTTTCCCTCAAGTTTCCTCGTCTGAAAGCGAAGAGGCTGCGGCTTGTGAGTTTGGGAAGAGCTGACTGGAAAACACAGGTGACGAGAGACAGCTCAGTTGGTGGAGTGCTTGTCTAGCACACACAAAAACCCAGGCTCAAGCTCAGCACCCCAAAGAGTAGGTGTGGTAGCCCAAACCTGTCATCCAGCACTCAGAAGTGGACTCAGGAGGATCAGGAGTTTAAGGTCATCCTCAGCTATATACTGAGTTTGAGGTCAGTCTGGGACACACTGCTGTCAGTCCACAGTCTGTGTGCAGGAAGGGTTTCCAAGTGGGGCAGAAGTTCAAGCACCAATAGCAAACTGATTCCGTTCGATCCCCAGGAGGCAGGAGAAGGCAGTAAGTAGTGCTTCCCACCCTCTCCAGACCAGAGGCCCTGAACTCCCTGCTGGCTCCCAGTACCCAGAGTCAGCTGAACACGGGTCAAAACTCCCAGAAACCAGGGACCGAGGAGTCTATTTCTAAAGGACATACTTTCCATATGACCTGCAGGGACAATCACAGATCAGACACTTTAGAGCCCCATTGAGGTTTCTGAAACATAGATCCTGACTGGGCCAGGCTTCAGTGGAGCCTTGCACATCCTTCAAGATAATCGTGCAGGGCTTCGGACTGCATTACTAATAGCCAGGTCAAAACGTGTTCTTCTGAAAAGGCCACACGCTGACTAGTTTCCGTTTCATAGGCCACCTGGCATCTACTGTCCCCACTCAAACCTTCCAACACCAATGATCATAGGCCAAGATCAACAAGTGTAGCTGTTTCTACAAAGCCTGCTCCACACCCCATAATGCCTGGGGTGGTCTCCAGAGCCACTGCTCCATATCCCATAATGCCTGGGGTGGTCCCCAGA